>JABKBK010000035.1:0-84913 GCA_014182545.1 Eucalyptus globulus
GTAAGCCGACTACCGCACCAGTACCGACTATACCATATGGTCATGGGGGATACAATATTTACAATGATGTGTCGTTTAGAGGATTGGGTTGCGTGCTGATGCAACATGGTAGAGTGGTTGCATACGTGTCCCGTCAGTTGGGATCTCATGGACTAAATTACCTGATGCATGACTTAGAACTCGCAGAGATCATTTTCGCTTTGAAGATTTGGAGACATTATTTATGCAAAGAAAGATTACAGATCTTCACTGACCATCAAAGTCTCAAGTACCTATTCTCTTAGAAGAAGCTGAATATGAGATAGCATTGCTGGATGGAACTTCTGAAAGACTATGGCTGTGATATCTTATATCACCTCGAAAAGTCGAACAAGGTCGCCGATGCGCTGAGTTGAGAGTCTTCAGTTGCACAAATGATGGTCAAGGAATGGATTCTACTCGAGAGAGCTCAAGATTTGATTTTCAAATTTAAGGTAGGCCACCTTTCAAATCTTATGGCCACCCTCATAATTGAGCCAGAAGTGCATATCAGAATCAAGACGCTTCAGCCGATAGATCCGTAAGTTCAGAAGATTCTGCAAGATGATACTAAGAAGAGGAAGGCTGACTTTCAGATTTCTGAAGATGGAACACTGAGGTTCCGAGGATGATTGTGTGTACTTGACGATGCAACGCTTAAAGAAGAGATTTTATTAGAGGCTCATCATAACAGTTACATCATCCCGGCAGTACGAAGATGTATTAGAATCTACGTCAACACTATTGGTGGTCCTCGGTATGAAGGCGGACATCACCAAGCATGTCGCCAAATGTCTGACATGTCAGCAAGTGAAGTCCCAACATTGTACGCCGGGAGGACTTCTGCAACCTTTCAAGATTCCTGAGTAGAAATGGGAACACATCACAATGGACTTTGTGACGGGCTTACCACGGAGTCAGAAGGGCAATGATTCCATTTGGGTAGTGGTCGACAGACTAACGAAGTCGGCTCACTTCATTATAGTTCGAAAGGACCTTGATTTGGACAGGCATGCAGAGTTGTACGCGTGTCAGATAATTCATTTGCATGGAGTGCCGGTGATGATTACATTAGATAGAGACTTGAGGTTTACAGCTACCTTTTGGAAAAGTTTGTAGAGTGCTTTAGGAACGAAGTTGCAGTACAATACTGCCTATCATCCTCAAACGGATGGCCAGTCTGAGAGGACGATTCAAACCCTCGAAGACATGTTGCGAGCTTGCGTATTGGATTTCAAGGGAAGTTGGGAGGAACATCTTCATCTTGTTTAGTTTGCTTACAATAACAGCTACCAGCAGAGCATTCAGATGGTTCCTTTCAAGCATTGTATGGTAGAGCGTGAAGAACGCCAGTGTGTTAGGATGAGGTCATTGAGAGAAATATCACAGGCCCGGAGTTAGCTTAGCAGTCAGTGGATGCAATTTCCGTCATCAAAGACTAATTAAAGATGGCATAGAGTCACTAGAAAAGCTACGCAGATAAGCGCCGAAGACCGTTGGAATTCCAAGTTGGTGATCACGTTTTTCTGAAGATGTCACCAATGAGGGGTACTTCATGCTTCGCCAAGAAAGGGAAGTTGAGTCCGAGGGATGTAGGTCCCTTTGAGATTCTAGAAAGAATCGGGATGCTAGCATATCGTCTTGCATTGCTGCCAAGGTTAATGCATGCATGACGTCTTTCTCGTGTCAATGTTGAGGAAGTATGAGCCTGACCCGACCCACATGCTTAATTTTAAAGAATTGGACGTTGATGCCAGAGTGTGGATAGCAAGTAACAGGTTCTGCGCACCAAGACCATTCTGTTGGTCAAAGAGGTCTGGCAACACCACAGCACTAAAGGAGCAACCTGGGAAAGTGAAGGTTCAATGAGACGACTGTACCCCCACCTTTTTATTTAAAGATTGTAATGGTTTATATTTCGAGTACGAAACTTTTATAAGATGGGAAGAGTTATGACATCCTGATTTTCCACTTATGTTTTCAATTGAATAAGTTGGGCTTTTCATCGAAGTGCCTATTGTTCTTTTCTTTGAGTTGGCCACTCACATGATAACTAGTTTGCCAGGTGAAGCCGTTAAAGGATTTTAACGCACCAGACTCGAGAATTCGACCGGAAACCAACTACTCGACCATGCTAATCTACAAGGGTCAATACGACACTGTCAAAATTGATCAGAGATTGGAGATAGGTCGATTCAACTAAGATATGTGATCAGAGTGTTGATGATTCCACTTGATAGCAAAATTCTCGTCGAACGACACTGGACCGGTTATTCTGTCTTTTCTGTACCCTGTGTCCGTATTTGAAACCTGAAGATTTTCATGACAATTGAGAGTTGCCAATTAGTTGAAGATGTACATTGTGGCCTGAAAATAATCAACCACAAGTCAAATGCGCCAAAAATTCCTAAAAGCTACCCTGTAGATTAGGACGACCTAAATCGTGCCAAATTGAAATTAACGGTGAAATTGAATCCGATTTCATAAATTGGAAGTTCTGTCATGTCACAAGTCATTTTAGGAACGTCGACTCATCCTTAGAAGATTTTTCTGCAAACTGAGATTTTCGGCGAAATATCAAAGTATGGTTATTTTGGATTGGGAAATTAGTAGGCTCGCTTTTGGTCGCATTTTTGGGATGCAAGTTTGTTCTATGGGCAAGGAAAAATGTGGATTTAAGTGTGGACACATTGGATGAATTTATGGGCTTCAATTGGATTAAATTGAAAGAGAATTTAATGAGATTGAAGGAGATTGAAGGCTAAATGTCCAAATTCGTAGCCAATGGTGGGGTGCAACATTTGGGGACTCAACTAAGGCTTATTGGGGAATTTTTGTGAGGGAAAAGAGGCAGAGGATAGGGTTGAGTTGTGGGGGCAAGTGTCATGAGTGAAATGAGCATGTGTTGAGGACTAGAGAGGCCTTTGGGGTCCCCCCTTGCTTCAGCCACTCCTTCTTCTTCCTTGGACTTGCTTTCCTCGTTGTAAAGGCCTTGAGAAACCAGAGAACAAAGAGCAGCAACCCCCTAGCCAGTCGTACACCCACCTAAGCCACTGGACCTTTTTCTTCCTCTGTTTTCCTTCGTTCCAATTTCAACTCCAACTGACATTTCGTCAAAAAGTCGAGTTAAAAGTTGTCTTCTAGTGAGAATCAGCCCACGCTCCACCCACCATCATCTTCAACACATTCAATCCGTACAGGAGCACCTCGCCGCTCACCAGAATGATTCGCTTGTCATGCCGTCCATAGGCTGAAAGCCGCCAGTTGCCGTTCTATTGGTCCGCTCGCCTGGTCCGCCTATTTCACATTTTCTCAATTTTTCTCCAACTCTAACCCTTCCTCCACCCATCCAAACCACCAACAAGTCCCCCTTGACCTTGGGGTGTCGTCGGTTGCCGGCCATCCGCTCGTTGGAGCTCTGATCGACTTGTTTTCGTTGTTACAACCCCTGTTTTCCTCCCCCGGTTTAGCCAAGAGCAGAAGCAAAAGCCAGCATGGGTTTTTAGACTTCGTGGCCCTTTTTCGCGCCATTCCCGGCCTTGCTTGGTGTTGCCGCTAGGAGGATTGTCGCCCACCTTGGCGTCGCCGAAATGCTAAACTGGTGAGTTTACTCACTAAACCTTACTTAGGAGGTTAATCATGCTTAAGGGGTGTTTAGATTAGGCTAAACATGTTTAGGTGGTTAGATTATTCTAATTAGAAGTTAATTAGATTATGAGATTGGATTAGTTTAGTGCTTAATTAATCCAGGCTAATTATGCAATTAGATTAGTATAATCTCAGTTACGCTCTTAATTAATTATTTGCATTATTTAAGTATTTCGAATTTATTAAATTAGTTTATATTATTTATTTAATTTCAAAATAGATTTAATAAGACCAGGATAGCCAGTGACCGAAATTTCGTGTTGATTGTTGTGGTGTGGTTGAATTATACAATTGATTATTGGATTGTGAAATTGAGTGGTGATTGTGAAAATGTGGCTTTTATTCCAAAAAAACCTGAGTGTCGGGTTTTGACACCAAAAAAGGGTTTTTTAAGTACTATACCAAATAATGGGGTTGAAAAGGAAAGGTATCAATTTTTCTGGTTCAAAATGATCGTGTACCCACACACGACTATTTTCCAGGATGTTTTTAATACGAAAAAAATAGGCCAGGATCACTATTTTAATTGAGGCAATTGTGTGCAATGCATGTTGTCCTGGCTAAGATTGATTGGTTGTGTGTTGATTAAGAGAATCCATCTCAAGCGTTTACGCTGGACGTTACTAAATCCATTTTCGGGTTACCCATGCATTAAGGTATCGGGTCGCAGTAGATTCTTGACCTATGCTCCTTCGGGAAAGCCATCTATGAGAGACGCAGCTGTGCCCAATGGGGGAAGAGACGATGCCTGGCTACGCTAGTAGACCGCCGAACATGGGAGTCAGCAATACCCTTGAGGGGTTTAATTAACAATTAGAATGCATGATTGTTTGAGTTTGATGTGCCTGATTATGAGACGAAATTGTGTGGCATAGTAAGAGACATGTCATAACGATTTGGCCTTATAATCGGGACCCCTGTGATTAATTGACTTGATGAGGCGTTACAATTGTTTGGTCCATTAATCATATGCATTGTGATACGAATTGTGCTGACGTGCAGGAAGGAACTGAGGCGAGGTAAGTCCTATGTTCTAATTGTGTGGCTATGTGGCTAGAGTGCCCTAAGGTGTATTTTCTTCCTAATAGGGGTTTAGGCGGTGAACTTGCTGAGAAATTGTCTCACCCCGTTGTGGGCTGAATTTGCAAGTCCTTAGATGGTGGTTGTGGAGGACCCGAAGCCTCGGAGTCTGTGGAGGTGGAGTCTGAAGGATCGATGTTTGTGTTCGACGAGTAGGTTGTAGGACAACTTCCTTTTGAGAGTCGATCTTTCGTAAACTTTTTACCATACTCGTTTTTACCTAAACCCTGTTGATTATAAAAGTTGGCTTTTGTGAAATGTGACATGCTTTCCTATCCCATGTTGTTTGTTGTTAGGGGTTTATTGTTTCACTTCCACATGTGCATTAACAATGAATGGGTTGGCGACGACACTTGGGAACGTCGCATTTGTATCGACCAACAGAGGGATGTGCATGCACTCGAGAATCGGGGCGTGACAATCAATGCTTCTTGAGCAAGGGAGATGCCTCCTTTTTCCAACTAAGATTGCCACCTTTGATTTTCAAAATTATTGGACCTCCACTATTTGCCAATTTTACACAGATTTTCGTGGTGCGAATTTAAAGAAAATTCCTTCATAAAATTTGTTTTAAACATCTTGATATAAAACATACTTAAATTTCATATTTTCTAAGGTGAAATGGTAGGGACAAAGGCCTAATTATTCACCGTTTGGAACCTGTCCTGTGTAGGGAGAACGGTGACCAGGTTGCCTTCTTGAATTTTTATAAAATTTTCCCTTTCAAATTTAACCATGCTTCCTGCATGAAAGTTTTAAATGACATCCGTTTTTACAACATATAGAAATTTCAAAGAGTTTTGTGAAGATTTGGTTTTCGAAATGGGTCTCTCTCTCCAATTGTTGAATCTACTCGATGGACGAATATTTGGGTTGTGTTGAATGATTTGTTGCTCTTTGCACATCACAAATTTGACTTGAGCCTTCATGAAAAATGTTATTTAAGGTATTTTCTACAACATATTAAAATTTCATAATTTTTCAATTCAGTTTGATAAGGTAAAGTACTAATTTTCGAAATTGTTCAAAACTGTTTTTCTCACTCAGGAGGTGTGAGTCACGCCCAAGCTTAGACTCAAGTTTTTGAATGCCAAGTTAAGGTTTCCCAACCTACCAACTTAAATCCCTATCCTACCTTGAGACTTAGTGACCAAGTTACCTTGCATTTAATGCTTCTTGACTTAGTGAGAAAGTCTTGACTTTTCAGGCTTGGAGAACAAGTTATGATTGCCTATAAATAGGGGAGGGGCATTACTCCCTCATTCACACAACACACCACTTCCTCTTCCTTCTTCAATCTCTCAACCTCATCCTCCCGTCAAACTCTCTCTATTTCTTATGGCCGCGCCCCTCTTGCCCGTTTGCTCGATTGCACGTTGATCAATCAACTAGGCGGTTCCTTGAAGTATGGTAAGTAGAACTTACTAATATTTGGTTAGGGTATTGTGTTACACTAATCCAAGTGTGTAATGAGTCCTTGATTGAAATGTTGTGACTATGTTCTTGCTTGAGATTTAGTTATGGTTGCTTGGATCAGTTTATACCTTTTTCCTTGATTGAGTTCGATCCCTCTTTGATGAGCTTCGGCTCGTGCTTTGACTTGAGTTGCTTGGAAGAAGCTTGGTTTATGTGTTTATTTGATATGTTTTCGCTTTGCTTTGATAAACCTACTTTAAAAGCACTTTGTGAAAGGTTGCTACTTCCTCATAAAACTATTTCAAACCACTTTCACATGTGCATGTTTTAGTTCATGCCCCGAGCTCCGAAAAAAGGGCTATGTCGGCCTTGACGTACATGGGATCACAACGGATCGGTCCTTTTTTAGTCTTTGTGCAATATCAAGGCATATCATTCCCGAGCCAACTATGGTACTAGGTCGGTGCGGTATTGAGGCGTATCATTCCCAAGCCAAGTCTGATACTAAGTTGATGAAGGTGTTACGATGGGTTGGTCTTATCATGGTCTCGGTCCGAAATTGAGGTATGTTGTTGTCAAGCCAAGTTGGGCACTAGATCAATGCTCAAAGGTGTCAAATCAAGTCACGATCCTTGATTCCTACTCGGCATGCTTAACGTCTCAATTTCGGTAAGTCATTTCACACACTTATGCATGGCACGCCTTTGGGCTCTGGAACTAAAAGTGAATATAATAATTGGATTGCGATGCTTGATGCATGGTCACACGATGGACTAATTTCCAACCGTCGATCAATGGATTTCAATGAAATTGCCCGACGGACTCATTGAAGAGGATTGTCGTCACCCTTCGATTAGGGGACGTTGCCTGATTAAGTTCGGATGCCCGATGGATGCATAGTCGGAGGATAGCTGTCATCCTTGGAGTAAGGGATGTTGCCTAATGGATTTCCGATGCTCGATGGATTCTGGATGTGACATCTTGGAATTTCAGCTCGGTTTTCAATTGAATAAATCGGGCATTTCATCAACGTGCCTATAGTTCTATTTTCTGAGCTGATTACTCATGAGATAACTAGATTATTTGGGGAAGTCATTAAGGGATTTTAACATAATAGACTTGCGAATTCGACCGGGAATCGACTACTCGACCGTGCTCATCTGCTGAGATCATTATGGCATAGTATAGTAAAGATCGATTAGAGATCAGAGATTAGTCAATTCGACAGAGATGTATGGTTAAACGTGGGTGATTCCACCAAATTGTAAAATTCTCGTGAAACGACACTAGACTGATTTTTCTGTCGTTTTGGTACCCTGTGTCCGTATTTGAAGTCTTGAGATTTTCACGACCACCGAGAGTTGCCAATGTGTCGAAGAGGTTCGTTGTGGCTCGAAGAAAATTGACCACAAGTCATTTGCACTAAAAATTTCTGAAAGCTACCCAGTAGGCTAGGTAATGCTAAAATCGCGCCAAATCGAAATTAACCACGAATTTGAATCCGATTTCAGAAACTTAAAGTTTTGTCATCTCACGAGTCATTTTAGGAACGTTTACTCATCCTCCAAAGATTTTTCTACAAACCAAGATTTTTGGCAAAATTTCGACATAGGGCCGATTCTATCCAAAAAATTCAGGGGACCGTTGTTGATCGTGTTTTTAGGATGCAAGTTGGTTTTATTAGCGTGGAAAAATGTCAATTTGATCGAGGACATGTTGGTGAATTTTATGGGACCGAAATTTGATCCGACTGAATAGCAATTGATCCAAATTGGGGGAAATGTCTTCAAAATTCGTAGCCCCTTGGTCCATGACATTTTGGACCATCTCAATGGCTTTTATGCCAAGCTAATGGGCTGGAAAAACTTATGAGGAAGCCAGCTAGCAAGTGGGGTCAAGCCAAGGAGACAAGAGGATAGAAAGAAATAGAAGTGGCCCCCTCCAGGCTAGTTTTAGTCCCCTTCTTCTCCATCCGGTCGAGCCCTCCATTCCAGCAAGGGTGAAGCCTTAAAAAATCCCAAAGAAACCGAGCTTAGCCTCCCTCCACTGTCGAGCAACCCGCCGGAGTCGCCTAGTGCCGTCACTACTGTCGCGAGTCCCCACGTGAATCGTGTTGGTCTCATGCGCCATCCCATCCCCTCCCACATCCAGCTCCTCCCTCTAGCTCGTCCAGCTACCATTGCAAATCGTTCCCATCGCCTAAGCCACCATGAGTCACTGTCCAAGTCCTCGAAGCCCCACCTGAACCAGCTGCTCAGCCTCCTCCTTTGGCCCAAGAACATAATCAAGAAGCCTAGGTTTGCTGGTCACTGTTTGGCCCGCTTTTGAGCCCTTCCGAACCTCAAAGAGTGTCCCTGCTTTGGAGTTTGTGGTCCTCCTTTGTGTCCCCATCAAAGTAAACTCATCGGCTCGCAAATCCAGTGACTTTACTCACTAAACTCTACTTAAGGAGTTAATTATGCTTAAGGGTTGATTAGTTTAAGTTAATTAGGGATTATGTGGTTAGTTAGATTGGGTTAGTGATTTAGTTAATTCTTTATGCATGTTAAGTGGTTAGATTAGTGCAATAGCAAGTAGATAGGCCGTAGTAATTATTTAGATAGGTTCAGAAATTCTCTGGGCCCATCTCAATATTTAATTAGGCTTTTCTGGCCTAAGTGTGCTTTATTGGCATTAATAAATTAATTTTGGTAATTATTTAATTGATTATTATTTTCCAGAAATTAGACCGGATAGTCAAGTGACCGGAATTTTATGCGGATTGCAATGGTGTGATTGATTTATTTAATTGGCTGATATTTTATGCAAATTGAGTGTGAATTGAAATTTTGGGATATTTATCCCAAAATTTAATAAATTCGGTATTTACCTAGAAATTACCAGACGTCGGTTTACAGTGCCAAAAATATGTTTGTGGACTATTAGAAATGGTGGGATATTTGGAAAGGAAAATATGATCTTTTGGCTAAGGCCGATCGTGTACCTATACACGATTATTTTTATCAAGTGTGATAAAAGTGGTGAAATTGTTGGTTGATTAGAATGGTATATTGTATCAGCCTGCGAGCTTGATACGTCAACTTAGAGTGACGAGTATGCCCTAAGTATCGCATGGCTTTGGTGAGCAATATCCTTAAGTATCGCACAGCTTTGGTGAGCAGTATGCATTAAGTATCACATAGCTTTGGTGAGCATTAAGTATTGCACAACTTCGATGAGCACTAGCAGTATACTATGTCAACCTGAGGGCCTTGATATGTCAGCTTAGTGCGAGCAATATACTCTATTATAGCTCTGGGCAAGCTATACTATCTATCTTCAGCTTAGAGTGAGCAGTTCTTGATGAGATCGGACTTTATAGATAGAATGGAATGGATTGACCAAGTGATGGTCTTGATGACATGAAATCGATTGGGTCAAATGATTGATGGCTCAATCTGATTTGATGCCTTGATGTGTTGAAATGATTGGTTGAATATGCAAATTGTACTGACTTGCAGGAAAGAATAGAGGCAAATATAAAACCTCTGACTTGTGTTTGTGCTTAGGCAGCCCTTGGGGTGTATTTCTTTCCTACTCGGAGTTTAGGGGCAAACTTGCTGACACGTCGTCTCACCCCGTTGTGGGATAACATTTACAGGTCCGTAGATGGCTGCACCACCTGAACGTTTTGGCCAACCAAAGAAGGTTACCTAGCAGCATTCTCATATTCCCCTCCCCGGGAGCCAAGGAGGCTGGGTCTACGAACTCGTACGATCTGTTATGTGGGTCAATGAGGATCTACCCCATAAGGTACCTCATCAATACAGATCATGGTATCATCACGGGCCAGTTGGACCCAGAGAAGGCCCCCATCTAGAGTTTGAGATTCCTTGGTCAGTGTTAGAGGTCGCCTTTGGCAATGGCATGGTTGATCCTCCTGAGGGTTTAGTGGTAGACTCGAATCTTTCCGATCCAGGAACCTCAGAGTATTCAATTGAGGACTCTAATGATTAGAGAACCTATAGTCTTTCCCCTTTTTGCAAACCCTGTATATATCGACTAATGTTGTAAATGACTTGACTTGATATGTATATAAGTTTGTTGTGATTTTTTTAGAAAATTTATAGCCCAACTTTTCTATCCCATTTGAGTGTTGTATGGGGATTAATTAGTTGCTTCCGCATGTGCATTAAATGAATGGGTTGGTGATGCATCCTAGGACATTGCTATTTAATCAACTGTTGAGGGATGGGCATGTGCTCAGAGGATCGGGGCATGACATCCTCGTTTAGTGGTATCAGAGCGAGTTTGTGGTAGGAGTGATAAGATGCGATAAGTTTATGGGATAGTTAGTAGGAAATGCCCTTATTTCTTGATGGTGTATATCTGTGATAGTTGGTTGGTAGAATTGTTTATTTGTGTGGATCGCTCAACTTCTAATTCGATGTGGAATTGGAAGGCAGGTTTCACTAGAAAACTTGCAAAATGAGTGATCAGGACCAGATGACTCATAGGAAGCATACCATTGGTCCTGCAACTTGGGATAGGACGCTGACAAGGGCCGATGCCCAAGGAAGCCATGGTAGAGCACTAGCTCAGGCTAGCGCTAGTGGAGTAGCACAACCTCCTGTTGGTGCTGGGGTAGTAGCCCCTGATATCCAAGGTTCACTGGGATCATGCAGGCATTAGAATTGTTGGGAAATAGGATGGATCAGCAAGCCTAGATAATTGTCAGTGCTGCTGCTACTACAGCTACTGCTAATGTCGCTGCGGATGCTACTGCTGCTACTGCTACCATACCCGTTGAGGTTTCGCCAGGGAACGTGGTCGCTGGAAGACTGATGCATAAGCTGGTGGAACAATTTTTGAAGTTGAATCCACCAAAGTTTTCTAGGGCAAGAGACCCTGAAGCTGCAACCTTATGGATTCAAGATTTTGAGAAGGCATTTGCACTGTTAATGTGCACAGAGACAGAGAAGGTAGTCCTTACAACCTACAAACTGCAAGGTAATGCTAGCATTGATAGGTCAGATCAGAGGATTTGCACCGTAAAACGCACCATAGGATGGACAGAACAAACCCCCAACTCAAGGGACAATTTATGCCATCACCAGAGTTTAGGCTAAGGACGCGCCTGATGTGATCATAGGTACGATTTCGCTGAACAACCATGCTACTTATGCTTTATTCGACCTTGGCACAACCCATTCTTTTATTGCTGAGCAATATGTTAAGCTGATAGGATTAAGACCTGAGTTGCTGGAGTAAGTGGTTAGCATATCTACACCATTAAAGGATAAGGTGTTGTTCGCATTAGGTTGTTCTGGTTACAAGTTAGCGATTAGTGATCGAGATGGGAAAATAGATTTGTTAGTTCTAGCCATGTATGACTTTGATTTGATAATTGGCATGGACTGGCTCACCAAGCAATGAGCTAAAATGGACTTCTATCGTAAAGCGATTTTGTTTAACCCATTAGAGGGTGAAAGTTACGAGTTTGTTGGGAATCGAGGAGAACCCTCAATTACATTAATCTCATTACTTGAGGCAACCCGTTTGTTAGACGGGGGTTGTCAAGGTTACCTGGTGACTGTCGTAGATACGACAATTGATCAGCTGAAGATTGAAGATATTGTAGTTGTGCAAGAATTTCCAGACGTATTTTCGAAAGAATTGCCAATATTGCCGCCAGAGAGAGAAATCAAGTTCGTAATTGAGTTAGCCCAGAGACATGCCAATTTCTAAGGCTCCTTACCGGATGGCGTTATATGAGTTGAAGGAACTAAAGGTGCTGATGCAAGAATTGTTGGATGAGGGATTCCTATGTCCTAATGCATCACCTTGGGGAGCACCAATTCTATTTGTGAAGAAGAAAGATGGTTCCTTGCGCTTGTGCATCGAATATCAACAACTCAATTAGGTGATGATCAAGAACAAGTATCCACTGCCGATGATCGATGACTTGTTTGATCAATTACAAGGAGTGTCAATATTTTCAAAGATCGACTTGAGAACCGGGTATCATCAGTTGAGAATCAGAAAAGAGGATAAACCGAAGTCAGTATTTCGTACCCGGTACGGCCATTATGAGTTTACTGTAATGCCGTTCGGTTTGACGAACGCCACAGTTGCTTTTATGGACCTGATGACCGAGTGTTCAAGGAATATTTGGATAAGTTTGTGATCGTGTTCAATGACGAAGTTCTGGTATATTTGAGAAGTGCTGAGGAGCATGAGAATCATCTGAGAATGGTACTTCAGACCATGAGGATTCATCAGTTGTACACTAAGTTTTTCAAGTGTGAGTTTTGGTTGACTCGTCTTGCTTTCCTAGGCCACGTGATTTCAAGTGAATGAATCTCCGTGGACCCGTCTAAGATCGAAGCAGTTATCAACTGGCCAAGACCAACGACTGTGATAGAGATTAGAAGCTTCTTGGGTGTGGCTAGATATTATATACGGTTTGTGGAAGGACTTACAGCATTAGCATCACTGTTGACTCGACTCCTGAAGAAAGAAGAAAAGTTTGTGTGGACAGACATGTGCAAGCGTAGTTTCCAAGAGCTTAAGCAGAAGCTTACTACTGCACCTGTGCTGACCATTCCATCTGGTCCTGGAGGGTACGAGATCTATAGTGATGCGTCGTTCCGAGGATTGGGTTGCATGCTAATGCAACATGGTAGGTTTGTTGCATACGCCTCCAGCTAGTTGAGACCCCATGAGCTAAATTACCCAATACATGACTGGGAACTCACAGCAATCATATTCGCTTTGAAGATTTGGAGACATTACTTGTGCGTAGTTGAATGGAACTTCTGAAGGACTACGATTGTGATATTCTATATCACCCTGGAAAGACGAATAAGGTCTCCGACGCTTTGAGTTGGAAGTCTTCAGCCGCACACATGCTGGTTAAGGAGTGGAATTTACTCAAGAGAGCTCGAGATTCGATTTTCAAATTTGAGGTAGGCCACCTTTCACATCTCATGGCCACTCTCAGAATTGAGCCGGATGTTTAGATCAGAATCAAGGCACTTCAGCTGACAAACTTAGATGTTCATAAGATTCTACAAAAGGACATTGATAAGAGAAAAGCTGACTTTCAGATCTATGAGGATGGAACACTGAGGTTCTGAGGACGATTGTGTGTACCTGACGATGCAGAGCTTAGGGAGGAGATCTTATCAGAAGCTCATCGTAGCAGTTACAACATTCATCTTAGTAGTACAAAGATGTATCAGAATCTGCGTCAACACTACTAGTGGTCCGGTATGAAGGCGAACATCACTAAACATGTCGTCAAGTGTCTTACATGTCAGCAAGTGAAGGCACAACATTGTAAGCCGAGAGGATTTCTAAAACCTCTCGAGATCCCACAATGGAAATGGGAGCACATCACGATGGACTCTGTGATAGGTTTACCAAGGAGTTAAAGGGGTAATGATTCCATTTAGGTAGTAGTCGATAGACAGACAAAGTCGGCTCACTTCATCGTAATGCGAAAGGATCTTGACTTGGATAGGCACATAAAGTTGTGCATGCGTCAGATAGTTCGACTACATGGAGTGCCGGTGACAAAAACTTCAAACCGAGACTCGAGGTTTACAACTGCATTTTGGAAAAGCTTACAGAGTGCTTTAGGAACGAAGTTGCAGTACAATACAACATATCATCCTCAAAGGGATGGCCAGTCTAAGAGGATGATTCAGACCCTCGAATACATGCTGCAAGCTTGCGTACTGAATTTCAAGGGAAGCTGGGAGGAACAGCTTCATCTTGTCGAGTTTTCCTACAACAACAGCTACCAATAGAGCATTCGGATGGCTCCTTTTGAAGCGTTGTATGGCAAAGCATGCAGAACGCTAGTATGTTGGGATGAAGTAGGGGAAAGAAAGATCACGAGCCCAGAGTTGATTTAGTAGTCAGTGGATGGAGTTGCATTCATCAAGAATAGATTAAAGACCTCTCAGAGCCGTCATAAAAGTTACGCAGATAAGCGCTGGAGACCAATGGAATTCCAAGTTTGTGATGATGTTTTTCTAAAAGTGTCAGCAATGAGGGGAACTTCGCAAGTTGCAAGAAAGGAAAACTGAGTCCGAGGTACGTAGGTCCCTTCAAGATTCTTGAGAGAATCGGGATCCTCGCATATCATCTTGCATTATTGCCGAGGTTAATGCAAGTGCACGACATCTTTCACTTTTCAATGTTGAGGAAGTATGAGCCTAACCCAACCCACATGCTTAAGATTGAGGAATTGGATGTGGATGACAGAGTGTCGTACGTGGAAAACCTGATTCAGATTGTGGATCGAAAAGAAAAAATTCAGCATACCAAGACCATCCCATTGGTCAAAGTGGTCTAGCAACACCACGGTGATAGTACCATCACCTTTTTGTTTAAAGTATTGTAATAGTTTTAATTTCGCAGGACGAAATTTTTATAAGGGGGAAGTGTTGTGACATCCTAGAATTTCAACTCTATTTTCAATTGAATAAATAGGACCTTTCATTGACGCGCCTATAATGTTATTCTCTTAGTTGATCACTCATGACATAAGTAGACTATCTGGGGAAGTCATTCAGAGATTTTAACGTAATAGATTTCATAATTTGACCAGGAATTGACTGCTTGACCATGCTCATCTGCTGAGATCATTACGGTGTAGTAAAAATTGATTAGAGATCAAAGATATATCGATTCAACAAAGTGTGTGGCTAAATGTGGGTTATTCTACCAAATTGCAAAATTCTTGTCGATCGACACTAGACTAATTTTTCTGTCATTTTGGTACCTTGTGTCCATATTTGAAGCCTCGAGATTTTCACTACCATCGAGAGTCACCAATGTGTCAAAGAGGTTCATTGTGACTTGAAGAAAATCGACCACAGGTCATTTGTACTGAAAATTTCTGAAAGCTACCCGGTAAGCTAAGTCACGCTAAAATAATGCCAAATCGAAATTAATCACGAATTTGAATCCGATTTCAGAAATTCAAATTATATCATGTCACAAGTCATTTTAGGAATGTCGACTCATCCTCCAAAGATTTTTTTGCAAACCAAGATTTTTGGCGAAGTTTCGACATAGGGCTGTTTTTGTCCAGAAAATTTAGGGGACCATTTTTTATCGTGCTTTTAGGATGGAAGTTGGTTCTATTGGAATGAAAAAATGTCAATTTGATCGAGGACACGTCGGTGGATTTTATGGGACCGAAATTTAATCCGATCGAAGAGGAATTGATCCAAATTTGGGGTAAATGTCTTCAAAATTCGTAGCCCCTTGGTCCATGACATTTTGGACCATCTCAATGGCTTCTAAGGCAAGCTAATGGGCTGGAAAAACTACTGAGGAAGCCAGCTAGCAAGTGGGGTCAAGCCAAGGAGACAAGAGGATAGAAAGAGAGAAGTGACCCCCTCCAAGCTAGTTTTGGTCCCCTTCTTCTCCATCCGGTCGAGCCCTCCATTCCAGCAAGCGTGAAGCCTTCAAAAATCCTAGAGCAACTGAGATCTGCCTCCCTCCACCATTGAGCAACTTGCTCAAGTTGCCTAGCACCGTCGCGAGTCCTTGCGTGAACCGCACCGATCCCGTGCACCATTCCATCCCCTCCCACATCCAACTTGTTCCTCCGACCCATCCAACAACCGTTGCAAGTCGTTCCCATCACCTGAGCTGCCATGAGTTGCCATCCAAGCTGCCGAAGCCCCGCCCGAACTAGTCGCCAGCCACTCAGCCTCCTTCTTTTTGGCCTAAGAACGTAACCGAGAAGCTTGGGTTTGCCGGGCACCGTTTGGCCCGCTTTCGAGCCCTTCGGACCTCGAAGGGTGTCCCCACTTTGGAGTTTGTGGACCGCCTTTGCATCCCCATCAAAGTAAACTCACCGGCTCACAAATCCAGTGAGTTTACTGACTAAACTCTACTTAGGCAGTTAATTATGCTTAAGGGTTGATTAGTTTAAGTTAATTAGGGATTAGATGGTTAGTTATAATGAATTAGTGATTCATTTAATTGTTTATGCATGTTAGGTGGTTAGATTAGTGCAATTAGAAAGTAGATAGGCCATGGTAATTATTTAGATAGGTTTGGAAATTTTCTGAGCCCATCTTGGTATTTCATTAGGCTTTTGCGACCTAAGTGATCATTATAGACATTTATTAATTGCTTATTATTTTCCGAAAATTAGACCGGGATTGTCGATGACCGGAATTTTATGCGGATTGCAATGGTGTGATTGATTTATTTATTTGGCTGATATTTTATGCAAATTGAGTGTGATTTGAAATTTTGGGGTATTTATCCCAAAATTCAATAAATTCGGTACTTTATTAGAAAATACTAGGCATCCGTTTATAGCACCAAAAATATTTTTGTGGACTATTGGAAATGAAAATATGATATTTTAGCTAAGGCCGATCATGCACCCCCACACATGATTATTTTTATTGGATATGATAAAAGTGGTGAAATTGTTGGTTGATTAGAATGATATATTGTATCAGCCTGCAGGCTTGATACATTAGCTTAGAGTGAGCAGTATGCCCTAAGTATTGCATAGCTTTGGTGAGCAGTATGCCCTGAGTATAACACAGCTTTGGTGAGCAGTATGCCCTAAGTATCGCACAGCTTTGGTGAGCAGTATGCCCTAAGTATTGCACAGCTTTAGTCAACAGTATGCCCTAGGTATCGCACAACTTTGGTGAGCAGTATGCCTTAAGTGTCGAACAGCTTTGGTGAGCATTAAGTATCACACAGCTTCGGTGAGCACTAGCAGTACATTATATCAGCCTGAGGGCCTTGATTTGTCAGCTTAAAGTGAGTAGTATACTCTATTATAGGTTTGGGCAAGCTATACTATCTATCTTCAACTTAGGGTGAGCAGTCCTTAATGAGATTAAACTTTATAGATAGTATTGAATGGATTGATGAGTGATGGTTTTGATTACATGAAATCAACTAGGTCGATTGATTGATGACTCGTCTGATTTGATGCCTTAATGTGTTGAAATGATTGGTTGAATATGCAAATTGTATTGACTTGCAAGAAGGAAGGGAGGCAAATGTAAGACCTCTGACTCGTGTTTGTGCTTAGGCAACCCTTGGGACGTATTTCCTTCCTAGTCGGAGTTTAGTGGGCGATCTTGCTGAGACGTCGCCTTGCCCCGTTGTGGAATAACATTTACAGGTCCATATATGGCTGCACCTTTTGGCCAACCAAAGAAGGTTACCAAGCAGCATTCTCAGATTCCCCTCCCCGGGAGCCAAGGAGCCTGGGTCTACAAACTCGTACAATCCGTTATCTGGGTCAATGAGGGTCTACCTCATAAGGTACTTCATCAATATATATTGTGGTATCGTCACGTGCCAGTTGGACCTAGAGAAGGCCCTCTTCTAGAGTCTGAGATTCCTAGGTCGGTGCTGGAGGTCGCCTTTGGCAATGGCACAACTGATCTTCCTGAGGGTTCAGTGGTAGACCCGGATCTTTCTAATCCGGGAACCCCGGAGTATTCAGTTGAGAACTCTAATGAATAGAGAACCTATAGCCTTCCCCCTTTTTGCAAACCCTGTATATATCGACTGATGTTGTAAATGACTTGACTTTATATGTATATGAGTGTGTTGTGGTTTTTCGAGAAAATTTATGGCCCTACTTTTCTATGCCATTTGATTGTTGTCTAGGGATTAATTAATTGCTTCCGCATATGCATTAAAATGTATGGGTCGACAACGCGTCCTAGGACGTCACTATTTAATCAACCGCCGAGGGATGGGCACGCACTCGGAGGATCAAGGCGTGACACCAGAAGAGACGATGGATTTCAGTTGTTAACAAATGAATCTTGTTTGCATGAGTTCCTCACTTTATGAAATGGATTTTGTTTATAATGCATATTATTGAGTGAAGCGGAAGTTCCTCATATTATGGAATGGATCTGGTTTATGCTTGCATGATATTAAGTGAGGTGTGAGTTCCTCATCGTGTGGGTGAATATTGAGTTATGCTTGCATATCGCCGATTGAGGATTTCTTATGTTTCATCCAAGACAAAGCTTTTGTTTTGCTGTTGATAGGCAATGCATCCTCCTACTCGGAAATTAGTGAGTTTTACTTACTGAATGCACGACTCACCCCATTGCTTTTCAAAATTGTAGGCATTGAGGTCTCCCACTAGTGTTGGAGCTACAGTCTTGCCAGAAGAGCTAAGGTTTACCTGATTTTTGAAGCATAGAAAACATAATGGTGGTAAATATAATAGCCTGTGATAATGGGGCCTGTAAATGTAATTGCTACAATTGTATATTTGCAAATGGTTGTTTTCATGATTGCTTATTGTTGTCTGGGTGTTGTTTGTAACGGTTCCGCATGTGCTTAATGAAAAGATAAACAGAACGGGATGACGACATGCTTGGGACCTTGAGAAAATAACCCTTGTTGCTTGTCCCTCAGGATGGAGTTAGGGTCATGAAAAATTTCACATTAAGACCAAGAAAGGACCAATCCGTCGTGACTTGATCACTGACCTAGTACCAAACTTAGCCTGGAAATTATATGTCTCAATATCACATCAAGACCAAGAAAAGACTGGCCCATCAGGACATGATCACCGATTGAGTGCCGAACTTGGTTCGGCAACGATATGCCTTGGTATCGCCAATCCAAGAGAGAGACTTGACCCATTGTGCTTCCACGCACATCCAAGAACCACCGTATATCCCATCTCGGAGGCTCGGGGTGTTCTCACACATTGACTATGGACAATGAACATATGTGTAAAGACTACTTCCAATGAACACATCTAAACATTGCCATTAATAGCAAACAACATCACATGGAACAAGCACATCCAATAACATCACAAGTCGCTTCCAATGAGAATATCAAATCGAACAACCTTAGCATATTACTTTCAAAGTAGTCTTTCATTACTTATAATTATAGAATCCTATGAATGCTTGCCCTTTTCAACTTTGGAATTGCATAAGTCTATATCATCTTTAAAAACTAGCATTCAACAAGCATATACACTTTAGAATTCACAACATAATGAACACTTATCATAATCATGATAGGTTATCGCATCCAACAACAACTTATAACCTATCACAATAGCTTATTGCATGCAACAATAGCCTATTAGGATAACTTATTGCATATAACGATAGCCTATCATGATAACTTACCACATCTATCTATCACTTATCGCGATAACTTAACGCATCCACTTATCGCCTATCGTGATAGCTCGTCACTACTTCTTATCACTTTAATCCATTTATCACCTAGTCTAATCACCATTAACCATAAACCATAAACCAATCCTAACTCTACTCCTAAGCACAATTACAACCCTAATTAAGGGTTAGGAAGCTACTCACTTCCGAATCTAGGCTATGGCAAGTAGCAGCGACGGCGACAAGGCTCATGAGCAACGATAGCTCACGACGAGGGCATGGCAAGGCGTGATGGTGGCTGGTTGGCAGTTGGTAGCCCATGACAAGGCTAGAACAGCCGAGGAATGGCAACATATGGCTTGAGGAAGGTCCGGCAACAGCTTGGGACTCCCAGCAAACATGCGGGAATGACAGTATGGCGAGATCTCGCAACAAAGGTAGCTCGGCAAGTTGAACAACAGATGGTGGCTCACGGCCACCACAACCAAAAGGGAAAATAAAGAGAAATGGGTATGAGATGAGGGAGAGAAATGGAGAGAAATTCGTCTGAGGAGTAAAGAGAGAAAGTGAGAGAAATGATAGAAAAAGAGGAAAACTTGGGGAAGAAGTTGGCATTTTAATGCTCATTGACTTATTGTCCTAACTTGGGAGTAAGAACACATCTTGGCCCCCCCATTCCAACTTGGGGAGCAAGAATAAATCCTATCCCTCCATCTTGCCATAAAAGTCAAAGCCTTCTAGAAGTTAGGTTACCGTTCACATGGGCTAGGTCCAAAATTGCCCAATTGTCTTAATGGGCTTGTCCTGGGGATTGGGCTTAATTAATCCAATTTTGGCTTAAACAAGCTTAATGAGCCTTAAAGGGCAAGATTGTAATTTCCATCTACTTGGGCCCTTATGAGCGAAATTTAAATGAAATGTGGCCCATTAGGCCTCTCCAAATTCATGAGCCCCCTTTGGGCTTCCAATTTTCAGCCCAATATCACTTATCCAAAATTCGAGGTTTACCAATAAATAAGGAATTTGATTAAGTAATGTCCAACGGTTGTCTCTTAATCCTTTATAGTTCGACAAATTTAATCGGACTAGAATTTGTGGTTAAAACCTATCAAATGCGGTTTTAGCATAATTAAAACCAACGGGTAGCCTTTAGGGATTCTCTGAGTTCGACCTGTGGTTGATTAATATCAATCCACCTTTAGCTCTTGCCAATTCATAGCTGATCTTCGTTGTCATGTAATTGTGAGGGGTCAATTGCTCATTCCAAAGTACATGGTCATTTGGAATTGGTTTAGGGTTGTTTGTAATTAATATAATTGTGTGGAATCACCCTATATCCAATTATCGAATCGATCTATGGTCAAGTTCTCTAGTCGTACGCATCGAAATCCGAAATTGTCTTTCCCAAAAGGTTTAACAATCTTGAATGGTTCACGAACCAATTGAATGTGTAATTCCACTAATTGCGCATTTATAGAAGAAAACCCCTTATCGTATCTTGAATACGGTCGAATTTTGAGGACGCTACAACTTTTCCCCTCTTAAAGAAATTTTGTCCTCGAAATTTAAAGCATACTAGATTACCTAAAAAGATGGGGATGTTGATGCCTCATTATTTCCTCACTTTCCCAAGTTCCCCCCCATTCCATGATGTTGCCAGATCACCTTAACCAATAGGGGTTGTCTTGGTCCGAAGCACTTGCTCTTTTCCATCCTCTATTGTCCACGTCTCTCTTGATCGTTAAGCATGTGAGTTGGATCAGGTTCATACTTCCTTAGTGCTATACTTAATTAGTACGTCCATGATGGGGTGAGATTGGAACGCACCGTTTCATCTTGATAGGCTACGATGGAAAGACACCCTTTTGAAAAGGGTATAAGGGAGTCATATAAAAGACTACTGAAGACAACCGTTGGCACGGTTGGCAAAACGTACGCTCAAAAAGAAATATTTTTTCCTTTCTCTCCTCTTTCCATCAAAAAGAAAGAAGGCGTTCCATTTCTCCTTTACAAGAACAATTGGCATTTACGCTGTAAAAATTGGGTTCTTTCCTCATGATTGCATTTAGACCAACATGAAGTAATTTTGTTCGTGATTCATTCGCAATTCAATGTTCATTTTGGGGTTAATTGTTGTTTGCACATCGGATAAAGGTAAGTAATCTTCCGCTGACTTGAATTCCAACATTGGTATCAGAGCCCAGTCGTGATTTTTGCCTTATTTTTCATCAAACTTTCTCATTTACCATTTGATATCGAGCTCAAGAGTATGAAATCTATACTGTTTGGACATTTATCACTCATAATTGTAATATGAATCATCAAAAACGAACCGAAGTGAAGAACAAGTTTGGGGTCCCGTACATCTGTATAGTTTTGACCATTTTTTGAAATATTTTTTTGGCCAAAATCAATTTTCAAATATACAGGGTGAAAGTACTTATCGAGACGAGTCCAACAGTGGGTCGAACACCGCCAGAAGACGCCGAACGCGCCCACACGCACTGCAAGAAGCTGTGGCGCGTGGGCACCACACGCTCAACGCGCTAGGAACGCCAACGCGTGAGCGTCATGTGCACGTCGGCGAACCGACTCATGTCGACATCACGGATGATGTCATCCAACAGTCGGTAACCGCCGGATGACGTCATCGATGACGTCACTGCTAGTGGTAGTTGGCCGGTCGGCGACCTAACCCGAAACCCGACCCGTGGCTAACCCGTTACCCAATCCGAATGTTGATCGGTCAACGGTCAGACCGGCTAGGAGCCATTTGGCTTGCTGGTGCCTACACCACACACGCCGTGCACTTAGGCGGCACATGTGGGCGCGTGGGAGCTCCGATTGGAGCGTGGTTGGTGGTGTTTGGTTCATATGGATGTGCTCTACATTGTAGTATATTTATTTTATATTTTTGGGTTTTGTAAATGTGTGAAAATGTGTGGGAAATCCTAAGTACGCATATTTTTAGGGGTTTGATGCATAATTTATTCATTTTTAGCTTGTATTTTATTATGTTTTAGGAAATACAATAGCTAGCCTATATGAAAATGGTATCATATATGCCATGTAGAGCTTGATTCGATGATAGTATGTATATAATTTAGGGATAAGTGCTGCAGAAGTCCTAAAACTTGTCATGAAAATGCATTTCAATCCTAAAATTTGCAAAAAGTGCATTTAAGTTGTAAAACTTGTCAAATTGTTACAAACGAGTCCGAAAATCGACGCCGTTAGCCTTTTCCGTTAAAATTCTAACATGGCATTTTAAATAAAATTTTATTTTCCACGTGGATTTTTTAATTATTTTTTAACTCTTTAAAAATTAGATTTAAAAACTAAAAAAATTAGATTTATTCATTTTATCTTATTTTCACCAAAAACTATAAAAAAGTTAAAAAATATATATTTTTTAAAAACAAAACAGCGGCTCCTCTCCCCCGTCGCCACCGCCGCCCATCGCCAGAGGGGCCGGGTGACAATCGCCAGCCCTGGGCGGGGGCGGCCGAGCCTCGCCGGCCCGAGTGAGGGCCGGCAACTGTCGTCGCCCTAGCCGAGGCCTCGTCGGCCCCCATGAGGGCCGGCGACGACTCGCCTAGGGGGCGATGGCCGCCGGCCCCCGTGAAGGCTGGCAAGCCCAGATCTAGGCACCCGCACCAGAGCTAAGTGAGGGTGCCCCGATTTGGGCTCGCCGGCCCTCGCCTAGGGCATGCGAGGCTCGACGAGATCTGGGAACCTCGCCGGCCCCGAGTGAGGGCCGACGAGGCCTCGCCCTTGCTGAGCGAGGGCCGGCCACCTCGCCCAGGGTCGGCGACCGTCGCCCGGCCCCTCCGGTGATAAGAAATAACTAAAAATATAATTAAAAAAGGTAAGAATATATTTATTTTTTAGTTTTTAAATCTAACTTAAAAATGAATAAAAAATATTTTAAAAATACACGTGGAAAATAAAAATTATTTAAAATGTCACGTTAGCATTTTTAACGGAAAAGACTAACGGTGTCGATTTTTGGACTCGTTTGAAACAATTTGACAAGTTTTAGGACTTAAATGCATTTTCGTGACGAGTTTTAGGACTTCTGCAGCACTTATCCCTATAATTTTATACACTTGCAATTTTATAGTTCCATGAAAATTTTAATGCAATTGATTTCTTACCTTTAGGGTCTTCGTCTTCATTGATTCGTTCCACTTCATAAGATTGAAGAGTCCCAACCAACTTATCAACAAATAGTGGCAT
The DNA here is from genome assembly GCA_014182545.1 of Eucalyptus globulus. NCBI lineage: Eukaryota > Viridiplantae > Streptophyta > Magnoliopsida > Myrtales > Myrtaceae > Eucalyptus > Eucalyptus globulus. Next base: position 23,550 of record JABKBK010000035.1, read on the forward strand.
GATTCTTTGGGTCTCTCTGATTGAGGTCTTTATGTGATTCCAATCCTTGGAGAGTCCACGCAGTAGCTTGTTTACCTTCATAGGATCAGAAATTGGTTGACCTTGATTTCAAGACCATTCACGATCAAAGTAAAGTAAAGGATAGGGAAGAGAAAATTGAACACAAGGTTTATAGTGGTTCGGCTTATTCCAAGCCTACGTCTACTCTTCCGCACTGACAGCCCACCGGCTGGATTTCATTATGAACAAAAGAGAAGTTACAGCACAGCTTTTCCTTGATTCCACAGTGTAGATGTTCTACCACACTTCCTCAAGGTTTCTCACAAATATAGACTCTTTTGTTTACAAGATTTCGCTCAACAAATGAATTGACTAAGAACAAGGAGCTTGAGACTTTGGAATTCTTATATCGTGCACCTTCTCGAACAACTGGAACGTCTTCCTTATATACTCCTTCATGCCATCATACATGTTGGCACTTACCAAAGGAATTCCTCAAATCTACCCGTTGGACGAAATCAATTAGGAAGATCATTCGAGCTATTAAAGAAACATGTCGATAGCCCATCAATCTTGTTCGCCCATAGAATCAGGATCTCGGTTTCCATAAGTAGAACCTTCCAAGTATACTTTGCCAATCATCGGATCCTTAATCTTCGAATCAATTATGATCAAATAAAGGATTCTGTCATGTCATATCCAACCAAGAGATCTTCTCTAGTCGATAAGGTCACATCCATAATGAAACATCCAGTTCTGAATAGCCTTTCTTCAACGGATTAGAAACTGTCAATGATGATAGACTTTGAGTCTTGAGTCTGGCTGTCCGGAGGTCTTCAGACTTTAAATAGCAAAGTCTGCAAGCCTTCGAGACTAGATCGATGGAAACGTTTTGTCAACTTCAAAACACTTCAAGAGGATTTCTCCAACAATCCCCTTTTGATGGTGACAAAACTTTCCTGCAGATTTGGAAAACTTTGACCCGCAAAACATTTCTCAAACACATATGCATATCTTATAGAGATAAATTGCTAAATGAATAATACTAGAATCTGCAATTACATAAAATAGGTTAGTCTAGTATGCAATAAAGTCATCCATAAGATATCAATAGTAGTTAATAATAAGCAGTCAAATTCAAATCCAAATCCCAAATTTAGTCCACATCCAGACACACAAGTCAAGTCAAAACATACCACAAACCAAACAAGCCAAAAGCTCGACAAATTTAAGTTCAAAGTTTTTCAAATCTCGCAACTCTCCCCCTTTTTGTTAGCATAAAAAAAAGGTTGAGATGAAAATGGAGTGGAGTCAAGAATGCTTGGGAACATGAACAAGCTGGAAATCTCTCATTGACTGAACGATGCCTTCCAGCCTTTTCAAGTCTTCCTTCAGTTGTGCAACATCCTCACCCTTAGCATTAGCCCGAATCTGAAGAGAAAGGGCTTGGATATGATCATTCAATGAATCCGAAGAAGCTTGACCTGCATTCTGCAAGTTCTGAACTTGGCATCCCAATGCATATATCTGACCTTGCATCTCCAAGAGAATATCCATAACTCTGCGAAAATCTGCTGAATTGTCGGTCTGCGTACTGGCGTTGGGATGATCTGATGGAGTAAATGCAGACGATGGCAGATCAGCATAATCACGCAGATTTGGCGATGAAACATCATGACCTTCCTCAGAAAATTGAGAGGCATAAATGTCCTCTGGATCTGCGTTAGGGATCGTGACTCCCTCACGGGTTTATGTGGATATGAGGACATGCCTCTTTTCTCTTGGTCTCCCCCCGTTTCCATGCCTTGAGGTGGAGAAGAGTGCTCCTCATGTTCTCCTTCTTCTTGATCTCTTTTCTCTTCTTCTTCTTCAACTCTCTTTCTTAGCATCTCTTTCTTCTTCTTCTTCTTATTCTCTTTCCTCCGTTTCTTTTTCCTCTGCTTCTTTCTCTTCTCTTTCTTTTGTCCGCTGTTCTGAGTCTTTCTCTGGAACATAACGACTCAGTATTCTTCAATGCCATTACAGAAATAGTGATGTTTTCCTCATCATCTTCATCCTCAACGATGAGAGCTCTTCTTCTCTTGGATGGAGCGTCCATGGGCTCCTTCCCTTTTCTTTTTGCTGCAAAAGAGATTTTATGAGTTTTGACTGGAGTCTTCTCCTTGAATTTCTCCAACGCCTTGCTTAGTTCCTTCAGACGCATCTTAGTCACCATTTTCAGTCCTACCACCATACGATCGCACGATCGAGCACAAAGAATTTGCGGAGGCTGAATGTTTAGATGTCTCGAATAACTTCGTCACAAGACCTGGATAAGGAAGTTGACCTCTGTCCTTCATCACCTGCTCTATACATGTGGAACATAACAGTGTGAGGAAGTGAAAACTTTTTCCCAGTGATTATGGCATATATCAGCTTTGCCTCTGAACTTGAAACACCAATCTTGGAAGTTGATTTCGGTCTGAGGCAATTGATCACAATTTTGTGAAGCCAGATGTTGAATGCACTCATCCTTGAGTAGGAAATCTTTTCCTCTGTTCTCCTGTCCTTAACAAGTTCCAATGTAGCACGAGCAATAGAAACTTTGATCTGTTGATATCTTCCTCTCTCAACTCCTAACACATCTGCTAGCATATTCATATCCACTACAAAGTCTTGATCTTTGATATTGAAAGAGAATCTATTCGCATCCAAGAAACTAAGATTTGAATATAAATATGCAATTAGTTGAGGATAAGCCTCTGTGGTGTCAGAGTAGAATTTTTCAAGTTGAAGATGACAGAACTTTTCCCTCAAGTTCACATTCACAGCATCCAGAAAATCAAAATCCACACTCCTAGGGTTTATCACCCCATGCTTCAGCAGTTTTGAGTATAGATCCTTCTGTTCCTTCGATCTAAACAACTCTCCCCTTTTTCCTTGATTTTCCACCGCAACACCCATTCTCGGTTGAAATTGGCTGTATAATTTGTCATCATCATTCCCATCTATCGGATTAAATCCCCAATCACGAGGATCACTTGGGATATTCGCAAGGGTTTCTTCTGCCACCGCTTTACGAGCAATTCCCAAACTTTCCATTTTTCGCAAAAAGATATATTCATTTCCATATCCTTTGTCCTTAAGAAAATCATCAACATAGTTCAATGGAGTACCGGTCCCTTTTAAAGCACGATATAGCTTATAAATAAAAGAGGGCCTTTGAACTCTTATAGGATCTGCATCTTCAATGATTTCTTCCTTTTGTTGATGATCAACATTTTGAGGATTAGATGGAGGAGAATGACGCTGCTGAGAATGTTGTGGGCTCTGCTGCTGATTTGGAGACACTTTTTCTTTAGTGAGATCGAAGTGCGTAGGCCCCTCACTCATTCCCCATGGTCCCCTGCTTGCGATCCTCGAAGACTTTCTTGACGACATCTTTCTTAGTCTTTGAAAGATTCCTTGCTTCACTTTCCCAAGAAAGATGACAACTTTTTCGAAGATTAAATAAGAGAGGGAAACAAGAATGGAAGATTGGTGCTTTTTAGGTTTTGGAGTTAAGCGAAGAGAAACCGATGTATATAAGATCGAAAAGGAGGAGATATCAAACGTCGTAATGGAAATTGAAAAGATGTCTTTTAAAAAATAACTACCTTTTTCGAAAAATGGTCATCTCAAAATAACTCATTTTTCAAAAGGAAACGTTGCAATAATCTCGTCAATTAAAGATAGCGGTTGAGATAACAATAATCAAACACGGTTGATGAACGTACCTTTTCAAGATGAGATTAGAGAGAGAATAACTTACAGTCAAAGTCTTGCAGTCAAAGTCTTATTTGTCTGAGTCTGAGAGTCTCTAGACTTTAACTTCTTCAAACCTCAAAATGTTGAGTCTAGAACGGATAATTTCAAATTGATTTTTCTCCAAAATATTTGTAAATATATCCGCCAGTTGGTTCTCTGAGTCAACAAACTGAATCGTAATTTCTCCATTTTGAACATGATCTCTAATGAAGTGATGTCGAATCTCTATATACTTTGCTCTTGAGTGAAGAATTGGATTTTTGGTGAGATTGATTGCGCTGGTGTTGTCACATTTAATCTCCGTGCATGAATCTTCAATTCCAAAGTCTCTTAGCTGTTGTTTTATCCACATAATTTGTGAACAACAACTTCCGAGAGCTACATATTATGCTTCTGCTATAGAGAGAGCTATTGTACTTTGCTTCCTTGAAAACCAAGACACTGTCCTGCCTCCAAGTAGTTGACAGGTACCTGAGTTGCTTTTTCTATCAACTCTACATCCGGCTAAGTCTACATCTGAGTATCCAAGAAGAGTAAAGTCTCCCCTTTTAGGATACTAGAGACCAAAGCTTGAAGTTGATGCAATATATTTGATAATACGCTTTGCGGCATTTAAATGAGATTCTTTAGGGTCCGTTTGAAATCTGGCACAAATGCAAACACTAAAAAAAAATGTCAGCTCTAGAAGCAAGAAGATAAAGAAGTGAACCGATGATACTCCTGTATAACTTTTGGTCGACTTTCTTTCCTCCTTCATCTTTGTCTATCTTCAAGGAACTTGACATTGGTATATCGGCCTTTTTGCAATTGTCCAGTCCAAACTTTTTAACAATATCATTAGCATATTTTTCTTGATGAATAAAAGTTTCTTCCTTCAGTTGTTTCACTTGAAGTCCAAGAAAGAAGGTTAACTCACCCATCATGCTCATTTCAAATCCATCCTGCATAGTCTTGGAGAATTTCTTGCACAGACTTTCATTAGAGGATCCAAAAATAATATCATCGACATATATTTGAACAAGTAGAAAACTCTTGCTTTCTCTTTTAATAAAAAGAGTAGTGTCTACTTTACCTTTGACAAAACCATTTTCAATTAAAAACTTACTCAGTCTGTCGTACCAAGCTCTAGGTGCTTGTTTTAAGCCATATAAAGCCTTTTTGAGTCTGAATACTGAGTCTGGTTTCCTTGGGTCTTCAACCCAGGTGGTTGTTCCACATAGACTTCCTCATGGATGAATCCATTTAGGAAGGCACTTTTGACATCCATTTGGAATAACCTGAAATTCTTATAACAAGCAAAAACAAGTAATAATCGAATTGCTTCTAACCTTGCTACCGGGTGCGTAAGTCTCGTCATAGTCTATCCCTTCTTCTTGTGTGTATCCCTTGGCCACGAATCTTGCCTTGTTTCTTATGACTTTTCTTTTCTCATTCATCTTGTTCCTGAAAACCCATTTAGCTCCAATAACAGACTTACCTTTCGGATAGGAGTCAATTCCCAAACATCATTAATACCGAATTGCTCGAGCTCTTCTTGCATAGCTTCAATCCATTTTCATCGATAAAGCTTCTTCTATGCTTTTGGGTTCTATTTCAGAAATAAGAGCCACAGCACTAGACTCTTCACGCATTTTGGATCTTGTGCGAATTCCTTCATTTATGTCACCAATAATAAGATCTTTGGGATGACTGGACTTATGTTTCCAGTTACTGGTTAATTTGTCAGATTGATGGTCACTTCCTTCACTTGAATCTTCAACAGTCACTTGTTGCTGGTCCTTCAAAGTCTGAGCTATTTCCTGAGATTTAGACTTTGTAGAGTCTGGAGCAGGTTCAGATTCTTCAAGATGAATCTGAATGGATTCATTTTGCATAGAATCTTGGAATTTAACATTCATTGATTCTTCCACTGTTTGAGTCTTCTTGTTGTAGACTCTGTACGCTTTGCTTGTGGTTGAATATCCAAGGAAGAAGCCTTCATCTGACTTTTCTTCAAACTTACCAACTCGATCATTTGCATTTTTCAGTATAAAACATTTGCATCCGAATACATGAAAATATGAAACAATAGGCTTCTTTTATTTGAATAGTTCATAGGGGTTTTTTTTCCAGAATAGGCCTTAGAAAAACTCTATTTATAATGTAACATGCTGTTGAAACTGATTCAGCCCAAAATCGTGAAGAGATGTTACTTTCAATTAAAAGAGTTCTAGCCATTTCTTGAAGTGATCTATTCTTTCTTTCCACAACTCCATTTTGCTGAGTATATGGAGAGGAGAATACATGCTGAAAACTAGATTCATCACAGAATTTTGTAAAATCATGATTTTCAAATTCACCTCCATGATCTGTTCTTATACTCAAGATAACATACCATTTTTCATTTTGAACATTTTTAGCAAACTTTTCAAAGTAAGAGAAAGTTTCAGACTTACTTGCCAAGAAATATACCCAAGTAAATCGTGAGTAGTCATCCACAATTACTAGGCAGTATTTTTACCTCCAATGCTTTGTGTTCTAGTTGGTCCAAAAGATCCATATGCAGAAGCTGCAGTACACGGTTAGTGGAAACTTGATTTATTGGTTTAAAGGAATTTCTTACCTGTTTTCCGAATATACATGGTGTACATAGATCGACTTTTGGTATGATAAATTGGGTAGACCACGAACAAGCTTCTTTGCTGAAATTTTGGCTATCTCGTTTCATATTGATATGCCCAAGCTTTTGTGCCATAAGTTTGCTTCGTCTTGGATTGAGATTAGACATTGCGATTCATCGGTTTCACATCCAAGAGGTAGATATTTCCATGTCTTCGACCCATGAATGACCGAGTAGAATCTTTACTAATTCCCGAACATATTCCCCTCTTGAAAGTTGATTTTGAAACCAGTATCACATAGTTGACTAATACTGAGCAAATTGTAATTAAGTCCTTCCACTAAGGAAACATTGCTGATTATGAGGTTTCCAATCTTTACAGTTCCAAATCCCACAATTTTTCCTTTGTTGTTTCCTCCAAAAGAGACTTTTCCACCATTTACTCGAACAAGCCTTATGAAGTAATTTGAGTCTCCTCGTCATGTGTCTTGAGCATCCACTATCCAGATACCATTTTACCTTTTCTTGATAGTGACCTGCATTTAAAAAAAGAAACTCAAACCTTCTTTGGTACCCATATTTTCTTGGGTCCATTGGTGTTAGTATGATATGTGGTTTTTGCCCATACATTTTTAACAGGTTTTCAAATCATAGGACATTCTTTTTCAAAATGATCTGCACTATTGCACTTTGAGCATCTGAGAGCATTGCGACCTACTAGTTTTACAAAGATCCTTTTCAAATGATTTTTGTAAGCATCTCTTGTGGGTCTTTGTTTGATTCTTTTTCAAAATGTTTTAGTCATTCCCAAACCAGATTTATTAAAATAAGGTCTTTGAACAGAGAGAATTTTTTCCAGTTTCTCAGATCCTATAGAAAATCTTTTGGAAATATTTGAGATATCACTTTTCAAGAATGCATTTTCTTTTAAAAGAGTATCTTCACTTTCTTTAAGAGAAGAAACATTCTTATCTAAACATTTCACTTTTTCTTTCAAAACATTTCCCTGTTGTTTTAGAGCAGAATTTTCCTTCTTGAGTTCGGAAATTCTTTTAAGAGAAGTCTTAAGACTAAAACACAATTCATCAATGTATTTTGAAACTTTAATAGGGACTTTGAAGTTACTTACCTCAAATTCGCTTTTGAATCTGAATCTGTCTCTCGGAATTTGAATCTGAATCCGATTGTGCTATCGACATATATTGGCATAATCATCATCACTTTCTTCACACTCTGTATCACTCCGGGTTTCAGCTTTAAGAGCCTTTCGATACTTTTCAGTTTTTCCTTTCTTCTTCCTCAGAAGAGGACAATTGGGTCTGATGTGTCAATTTTTCTTACATTCAAAGCATAGTACATCTTTGTTTGATTCATCATCCTCAACGCACTTAGTCTGTTGCTTTTGAAAACTTTGTTTCTTTGGATTGAATCTTCTTCCTTTTCGTTCAGCTTTCTGAATCTTCTTATCATGAGAGCAAGTTCCTCATCATCCATATCGTCTTCAGAATCTGTAACATCAGAATCATCATTAGATTTTAATGCAATGGATTTCTTACCTTTAGGTCTTCGTCTTCATTGATTCGTTCCACTTCATAAGACTCAAGAGTCCCAACCAACTCATCAACGAGATAGTGGCATTATTCTTTGGGTCTCTTTAATTGAGGTCTTTATGTGATTCCAATCCTTGGAGAGTCCACGCAGAGCTTGTTTACCTTCATGGGATCAGAAATTGGTTGACCTTGATTTTCAAGACCATTCACGATTTCGTAAAACGACTAAACATATCAGCTATAGATTCTCATGATTTCATTTTGAAGGCTTCATATTGACCGAGGAGAATGTTGATTCTAGTCTCTTTCACTCGATCGGTTCCTTCATAGGTAATATGTAATCTATCCCACTTCTTTAGCTGTAACACAAGAAGATATTCTGTTATATTCAGTAGGAGATAAAGCACAATATAAATAGTAAATTGCTTTTGCATCAAGAGCTTGTCTCTTGATTATCTCTTCCTAAGTCATTTCGCTAGACTCAACAATATATTTTCCTCTTTCTGAGACAGGTGCAACTTTAGGAATGATTTCTTTTTCTACAACGTCCCATTCCAGAGGATCCTTTGATCTTAGGAACGCTTTCATCTTGTTTTTCCATATGTTGTAATCATTTCCATCAAAGTAAGGCGGTCTGGTATTGCTTTGCCTTTCTACCAGCCCTGGAGCCAACATACTAGCCATGGATCTTTAACTCTGAAGTAAAACACTTCAAACAAAGTGAGTACATAGGCTCTGATACCAATTGAGATAACTAGTATAAGCACCTATAGGGGGGTGAATAGGTGCATAAATAATTTCTCGAGATACGGAAGCGATTCTAGGCAAACGATAGAAAGGAAGTTCTCTTTTGATTAATAAAATACGATCAAAGTAAAGTAAATGATATGGAAGAGAAAATTGAACACAAGGTTTATAGTGGTTCGGCTTATTCCAAGCCTACGTCCACTCTTCCGCACTGACAGCCCACCGGCTGGATTTCACTATGAACAAAAGAGAAGTTACAGCACAGTTTTTCCTTGATTCCACAGTGTAGATGTTCTACCACACTTCCTCAAAGTTTCTCACAAATATAGAATCTCTTTTTTTTTATAAGATTTCGCTCAACAAATGAATTGACTAAGAACAATGAGCTTCGGACTTTGGAATTCTTCTATCGTGCACCTTCTCGAACAACTGGAACGTCTTCCTTATATACTCCTTCATGCCATCATGTGGCATCCCAAAATTCTTAACGACCTCTAGCTATATTAAATTCTATGAATAGGTGATGGAAGTACCATCAAGTTATGGCCATTTAATCCATAATTTGTAATAAGATTTATGGCCAAGCTTTTAATGGATAATTATTTGATAGGAAAGAAAATCCTATCATTGGCCATGTGTTTTATAAATTGGGATTTATGGATTTGTGACTATAAGTTTAATGGCCTTATTATTTATGCAATTAGGTATTTATTTAAATGATGATTAAGATATATTATAAAAATAAAATAAAATAAACTTGGGCCATTTAAGTTTGGGCCTTAGGCCCAAGTGAGATGGGCCTAAAGTGGGCCATAAGCCTGGCCCATTGTTGCATGGAGGGGTAGCCGCATGGCTTCCAAGTGTCTTCAACCAAGGAGACACTTGTCTCCTTCTTAGGGACAAGTGTCCCCCATGCAAAGAGGGGGGTGCATGCAAATATATAAGCATCCAAAAAGAGAGAGAGAGAGGGAGGGAGAGAGAGAGAGTGGCTGGTGGAGGATTCGGCCAAAGGGAGAGAGGAGGTTGCGAGAGAGAGGGTGAGGCCGAGAGAGGAGGAGCTCGCCCGTCGCCGCCCGCACGCCATTCGTCCGTTGCCGGTGTGCCGCCATTCGTGTGGTCTAGAGGCAAGTGGGAGTCCTCTAGCTTCTCTTGCATGTTTGTATGTTGCTTGCATGTTGAATCTTTGGGTGTTTAGGTGAGAAAAACCGAAGCATAGATGATTTATGTTTGAATGGCATGGTTGTTCTTGCTCGAACAGTGTAGCTAACATCTTGTACTACAACATACTAAAATTTCGTGGAAAATGATGGAGATTTGAGGGGTCAAACTCTCATCTTACGGAGATGTCAGATCTGGAATGTTTTCGCATGAATTGGGACCCTTTGCACGTTAGCTTGTGAGAGTAGTATATTGTATTAGCCTTTGTGCCTTGATACGTCAACTTGTGAGAGCAGTATACATTTTATTTGCTTTTGGGCCCCTTTGCACGTCAGCTTGTAAGAGCAGTATACTGTATCAGCCTACGGGCTTTGTTACGGGCTTTGTTACATGAGCTTGTAAGAGCAGTATATCTTAATAGCTTGTGTGAGTTAAGCTTGTTATATTAACTTGTGAGAGCACAATTTATATTATCAACTTGTACGAGCTACTATCTATCTAGATAAGTTGTGAGAGCTATAATCATATATTGCAGTTTGTGAGAGCATTGACCGATTATTTCAGCTTGTGTGAGCCGTGGTCATATCGAATTGATAGATAGTATTTTTGGTATCGATTTGTGTGGATCGATTAACTGACGATTGAATTGAATTGAGCTGATTGCTTGAGTGGATGGATTGATCGTTGGTTGAATTGACTTAATTGATTGGTGAATTGAATTGGATTGATGGGTTGAGAATATGAACTATACTAACTCGTAGGAAGGAATTGAGGCAAAGGTAAGTTCTATATCTTGTGTGTGCATAGGTAGCCTTTAGGCGTATTTCCTTCCTAGTCGGACTTTAGGGAGTGGATTTGCTGAGACGTTATCTCACCCCGTCATGGGCTCAACTTTTTCAGGTTCTTAGATGGAGCATCCTCCTGAGTGTTTTGGCCGTCCCATGAGGATTACCGAGCAGGTTTCTAGTTACCCCGACCCTGAAAGTCACTAGGTCTACGATCTGGTAGTGACCACAATCTGGGTTGAAGAGAATCCACCTCATAGGATACCTTATTGATTCAGAGTGTGGTTCCACATGGACCCAATGGTTTCAGGTGGGTCCCCTTAGGACTTTTGATATCCCTGCTGTGGTAATTGATGCTACTCTAGATGAGGATCCTACTTACCCTCTAGAAACCTGCCGTCTCATCCAAACCCAATGGAGACTGAAGAATCAGCAAACGAGTCCGACTAGTTGGCCATAGGACAACTTTGTTTGGAGGATTGACCTTTTGTAGATGTTTGTGATTATAGACGAGTATTGTAATGACCTAGTCTGCTGTGTATAAAGGTTTGTTGTGGTTTTCAAAATTGTCGCCTTGCTTTTCTATCCCATTTTCGTGTTGTCAGGGGATTAGTAATTCGCTTCCGCATGTGCATTAAAATGAATGGATCGGCAACGCAAATTTTATCGACCACCGAGGAATAGACACATGCTTGAGGTTCGGGGTGTGACAAAATGTATACAGCTCTTCATTTTCTTCAGGTGCCCACCATGATTGAGGCCTTTTTTGAAGAAAACCAACAACCAAATCTAGAAACCAATAACCAACGTGCTCAAATCCAACAATCAATATTATATTATTCAAACAGAAACTTGCCATGAGCAAGGCTTGAAATGAAGTCATTTCATCGTCATCTCAAAACAGAAACAAAGAAGACGATTCTTGCAATCATAATCCGAAGAGAAATAAAAGCTTGGAAGAGGCAGGGGGTTTAATCTAATGGTTCCCAACGCGCTCCAATAGAATTTAGATGTGTTCCCGCCCTTCCGAAAAAGCCAACGATCCTCCTATCACCATTTTCTCTTGACGGGATATAAAATTTCGTCAGTACTTTTCGCTTTGCCAATGGTTCCTTAATGAACGGCCCGTAGGTTTGGCTTTTCTTTGTCGTAAATATCTTCAGGTCGTGGACGATAGTTTCACCAGTGCTTCTAACATTGTCCACCCAAACGCACATCGAAAGTAGACGCTCCTTGGGATAATCCAGCAAGACCTGCAAGAATAGCAAAGCGAAACATGTTGTACTTGTGAGAACAGATGAAAGTTCGAACCTTAAGCTCTAGATATAGGATGACGAGATGAGTGTCTCAGTCTTCGATGTAAAGGTACTGTGCTTCATGGAGCTAAGAATGCCATGAAAAGCAACACGTGTGCATGAACGACTTACCGATAGAAAAAAGAAAAATAGGGGGCGAGAGAGAGAGAGAGAGAGAGAGAGGCATGAACCTCTTCGTATTTATTTGTGGCTTTGTTGCCAGGTGTCAAGCCTAAGATGAAGGAACCCTTGTTATCGTATCCACTCCCGTGTTCAGAGCCGGACACGAAGGAACCATTGTTGTCGTATGCAATCCCGATAGCCTTAATTGCGTCGCCGAAACTGATACGAAATCCCCTAACATCTGTATGCACTCCATCATCCCATGGAGTCCCGCCAGAGCCTTCCAAGGGTTCAACGGTTTCGAAAGGATGCAGGCACAGTATGGGCTGCGCATGCACTCCTATGGAATTGAGAGTCTTACCGCGGGTTCCATAAAAGTCGATGATTCTGCTTCCTGTCAATGGATACCAAAAGAACTTCCCCATCTCCTTGCCAAAGGGACCATGTTTTTTTCTATTAGTGTGAAATGACAGTGACTGGATGATATCACCTTCCTCTTGCTCTTGTATGTAACCAGAGATCGATATCAAGTGGTCCCGTGAAAAATTCATTGTATCCTGCGCAAATCTCAAAAGTATCTCTTAAAATTGGACGGATGATGGAAACAAGAACAATACCTCGAGTTTAATTAACTAAATCAATTGAAGAGACATATCAACATCGCGTCGGCCGATGAGATATGAAGAAACAAACAGGGACGAGTCGAAGAAGAGAAAAAAAACCAACCCTTTTGACGTCGGGCTCTTTTCCTCTGGTGCGCTGACCACGCCAGTCCAGAACTTTTTGACTTTTGCCGTTGAGCGAAAACCTTATATCACGGATACCATGGTCGAATATTACCTCAATTTCGTCCCCACGGCCGAATTGCCAAGGGCCCCAAGGACTTCCACCTGGGCCTCCAAATGGCCCGATGGATTTGATTTGGTGGGGATGGGAGATTGGTTCAAAATATGCTCCGATTGCTTCAAGATTTTCAACACTCCTCCCAAAAAATCCAATAATTTTGCCACCGGTCACGGGAGATGAGAAGCGCATTCCCTCTTCACAACCAATAAATTTTAACGTTCTTTTGTTAGTCCCAAACATCAGAGACGTAATGCCGCCATCCTTATAATAACCAGACATTGAAGTCAGATACTCGTTTGAATCATCTATTTTGATCTGCAATAAGAGAAATAATCATCATACTCATGATTTAATAAGTCTCGAAGGAGTCTCCCACTAACATAGGCAATGCAAATTTTGTAAGGAGTTTACAAAGCATGTGTATGTACGGGAACATACTGGATTGATGTCATTTCCTTTAACACCACCATGTCTCTCCGATAGGTACATTGTTCCATTCTTTTCATATCGGAAAGTGATTGATCGGATGAATTTTCCATCACCTGGTTCAATTTCAACAAGGATTTCCCTTACATTGGTATGCTCATTCCCATCATTCCAAGTTGACTCTTTTGGACTTCCAAACAACCCCACAGACTTGAAGGGATAGAGCCTGTTAGAGTATAGCTCAACATGGGCTCCGATATTTTCAAGGTAATCACTACTTCTCCCGAAAAACCCAATAATTTTCACAGCTTCTGATGGTGAGGAAAAGAGCTTTCCTCTCTCTCTACCAATGGGTCCCAATATTCTTTTGTTGGTTCGAAATGTGAGCGAGCTGATTAGCTCTCGACCGTGACATGCTGCGAAATGTCCAGAGAAAGCAGTTATATACTCATCTGCGTCTTCCAATTTAATCTGCAAAAATTGGCCACAAAAACTCATATTTGACGTGAGTGACAATATGTTGCAACATTCGCTGAGCAAAATAAGTTAGTAGATTCTTTTGAAATACAGTATAAATCTAAAAATAAGTTATATATGCTAAGATACGTGTAAATCATTTTTCTAATGAATTTGGTGGCACATTTCATTGTGTGAATCAAAAAGTTACTGTTTAGTTTGTGTTTGCCTAACTTTGATAAAGTGAAGTTATTATTTAACAATCATGCAGATCCACACGTATATCTGGTATGAGCTTTTCATGTGAAGAATTTCAAGTTTCACAGATTCCGTCGTCGACTATTATTATGATAAGCTAGAAAAATGGATTTACGACATTCAAGTAGAAATGGAAAAAAAAAACAGAAAGAGTGTAGATACAACCTCGAAAGTATTCTTTCCGTCACGTCCACCATGGCTAATTGATTGTTTGGAACCGCTGGCGTCGAAGAAATCAAAAGTAATGGAATGAATAAACGATCCATAATGAACAAAGATTCCACGTATATCAATACATTGTCCAAGATCCCATCTCACTGCACTGGCCATTTTGCCTGCACCACCATAAGGCCCGATATCTATAACGGGATATGTATGAGGAATCGGCTCATAAAAAGCTCCAATGGACTCGAGATGGCAGCCATCGCAACTCCCATGAAATCCAACGATTTTGCCGCCGGTGTATGGAAATGAAAATTTACTCCCTCCATTCTTTGTACCAATTGATGCACTTTTTCCTCTATTAGTATGAAATGTTAATGACTGAAGAATGGTGCCTCCGGAAACTTCTTTAGTGTAGCCCGAGATGGAAGTCAAGTACTCATTTGGATACTTGAGCTTAATCTAAGGTAAAAAAAGAAAATTAAAATTCAAGAAGAGGTGAGGAAGAAAAAAACTAGAGATGAGATTGAAGATATGAAAATAACATATCTCTAAGATGATGATACTTATGTTCACTTTTCTCGGTGTTGGGATGTTTCATTTCTTCTGATTTTTCTCTTTTTACGTTTTTTTTTTTTTTTTTTGGGCCCATCATCTACTTCCCGATAGCTTTAACGAGAGTAGCTCAGCAGCTATACAATTCGACAATTTTTCTTTTTTTAAAGAGAGAAACGTTAATTACTTAAATTTCTTTTATTTCACAAAAAATAAATAATTCATAAAATATTTTCTAAAAATATTCGTTTGAGTAATTAGTCAGTCAAAAACATTTTCATTATCAAGAACAATATATATCTATTCATACATTTATTTTTATAGATGATATTGTTGGTGCCAAAATTGACCTACTGGGCTTCGGAAGTGAACAAGCGTAATCATGACTAACATGTGAGAACCCGTAGACAATGAGTCGAAAATATAGTAGTCAGTAATAAAGGTGTTGAAGGGTGTGGCTTGAGAAAATTAGTTGGGATGAACGAGGTAAGAATAAGAGCAGTTATGGAGGAATTGGCACCAGCAAGAACATATACAAGGCAAAGCGGTTATCACAATGGATCCGAAGCTTTCAGAATAATTCCAAATCAAAGCGGTAATCGCTAAAGAGCAGTTACTCATTGGATCTCATTATAAATAGCCACAAAGATATTCGTGTAAGGAACCTTTTTGCCAAAATCAACAATCCAAATATGTTCGACTAGTTATCTTTTCATTTATTGCACTTTTACATTCAATTGCACATTTACTTTTCTCCTATTTTCTTATATTTCGTTTGCCTGTAGTTTGGAGAGAAGTCACTTCCTTTCCGGAATGACTGAGAACTCATTTAAAACAAGGGTTAATACCCTAAAAAAACCCCAAATAGTACACCTGTGACAAATTTACTATAAACTATTTTTTTGACAACAAAAAACCATAAACTGTTATACATTTGACAAATTTACCCAAAACTAATACACTTGTGAGACAAATTTACCCTCCTATTAGTTTTCATTAAATTTTACTGTCAAGTTATTGAGTCAAATGACACGTGACGATTCATTGCCGATATACCAATTTGGGATTTTACGCTCCGTTTGTCACATTTTAAATTTTATTTTTATTTTTTTATGATATTAATTTAATTTAGCGGAGGGTCCAGTTTGAAGTTTTTTTGCGGTCAAATAAATTAGTTTGCGGTAAATTTGTCATAAATATACTAATTCGGGTCTTTTATGGTCGACGGGGTAAATTTGTCACAAGTGTACCAATTTGAGATTTTTCGTGGTAAAAAATAGTTTTGGATAAATTTATCACAAATGTATCAAGATGAGGTTTGTCAGGGTATTAACCCTTAAAACAATAAAATCGAAGTTTTGCTCCTTCAATAAAAGATATTTGTTGAGGAATGTTTTCCCGACAAACAGATATAAATCATTATTTAAAAAAATCAAATTATTGAAATTTCACGGATAAAAAATCCTTACCGTAGATTTTTCACCTCCTTCGGTGCCATGTGTCACGCGATTGCATTCATATCCATACCTGTCGTATAGAATAGAGATACGCTTGATTGCTTCTGAATTGAAGCGTACATCGATTTCCCTCACATCCGTGTATCCCTCGTCCTTCCAAGTGTCTGTACCACGATGGCCCCCACATGGTCCCACAACTTTAAAAGGATATTCTATAAAAATTCGCCCAGAGACTGCTCCGATGGAATTAATATCAGGGTTTTTCAACAACTCCTTAGAATATGTCTGCCAGTGATCTTTTGACTTCTCGTTAAGGAAGGAACCCCATTTTATAAGGGCCAATGGATGACCTCCTGCATAATGAGCTAGATATCTAGACAAGTTCCCATGACCTTTTTTAGATTCTTCACTCTTGAAGGCATGGCGACAAAAGAGTTCACATGCTTCGTCCTGATTCAATCCTTCGACAATGTACTTGTCATCTACTTTGAGATCTTTCAGCAAATTTTGATCTCTTGTCGTGATCAAGATTCTACTCCCGAGGTGAAATAATTGTTGAATCGATTCTCGGTCTTCAACGCCCAAATATTTGATTTGTTCTTTGTTTGAAACACCATCAAGAACAAGAAGTATCTTCTGACAGTGCAGGTTACTCTTTATCTGGGTAATGTTGCCATCCAAGGTATCATACCGCATCTGTCTTTTGACCCCGAGGAGATTTTGGAGTATCTTCTTCTGCAGTTTGCGAAAATCAGAGCGCTTTGCTGTCCCAACTTTATCGAGAAAGATAAAACGCTCAAATTCTTCAATTGTTCCTCTACAAACAGCTTTGGCCACCGTTGTCTTGCCTATTCCCTCAGTCCCGCTTATGCCTATCATGCGCACATCCTCCTGGCTGATTTTTAGCAAGGAAATAACATCGTTTGCCAGACGGTCTGCTCCGATTGCTTTTTCTGCAAAGTGGAGAGACCGCGCTGGCCAAATATTTTTGCGTAAGGAACAGACTATTGCATCAAGGAGGTCCGACTCTTTCCTGGTGATGAATAAAGGTACAATTTATAACCCAAGAGACAACATAGGACAAACTTTGTACTCGAACACATGAATGGAAGAAACCAAGCTTGACTAGATCACCATGGACATTGGCATTCGTAACCAAGAAATGGTGATTAACTAAGCTCTACTTTTGATGGTAACCTCATCCTACGGCAGAGGAGGGGGCCTCTAGTTTTTGTTTTACGGTTTTTTCTAAATCGTCTTGCGTTGCGTGGTACCATGCATAAGAAGAAACAACGGATTTATGACTAGGCCATAAAAACAGTAGTATAAAGTAAAAAAGAAAAAAAAAAGAAAAAGAAGAAGAAGAAGAAAAGCTCCATCGATACTTTTCCCAGAATTCTACGATGTTATCATGCTTTTAAGTATGAAACTCCAATATTCGGCCCAAAAAGGTGTGAAAAAAGCTCAAAAGGAACTTTTAGCGAAAGATAATTAGTCGACCCGGTTATCCATCTTTTGGATTGAACTAATTCAAACCATAGTATCTCGTTTGCATTAGTGTCCCCTTATAGTTTTCACTTTTGTTCCCCAATTTCCCACAGTGCACGCCACAAAACTTGGGGATATTCAATACACCATTTTTACGAGGCGTTCTTAACATCTGACGTGGAAAATATCAAAAAGCATCTTCACATTTCAATCTCATATTAATTTGTATTCTGAGTTTTGCAAATCTACAATTAATATCCCAGTTATGTATAATATCTAGTCTTATTTACAAATTTGTCATTTTCCTTTCAAATTTACCTCTTTCATAATTTCAAATTCACCTATAATGAAAACTCTCTTTTCTAAAACCCTACCCGGTCGACCTACCCACTGCTCAACCCCTCCTCTCTCGACGTCTTCAAAGCACGTTGAGTCTGCAAATCTAAGTTGCTCGACACCAGCCATGGCCAAGACGAGGGAGACACAGAGAGCAGAGAGAGAGAGAGAGAGAGAGAGAGAGAGAAAAGGAGATGCACACAGGACTCAGTAAAGGTCGGTGGCAGCGCAGCATCGATCGAAGCCAGTGGTGAGAGCCCATGGCGCAGACAGAGCAAGGGTGAGGGAGAAGGAGGGACGATGGGGGAACAGTTCAAGGTTTGAACGAGTTAAGAGGGTAGATAAGAACTTTCAGGAAAGTTGAAAGTTAGCGTCGACACTCTTTTAAAAGCTTTTGTGTTGTGTTGGACATTCCGACGTGTGTTCGACACTCTCCAAAACATTTCAGGAATAGAGTATTCTATAGTTATAGTAGATTAATACACAATTTGTACGAGAGACAGTTGCTTAATCGTAAAATACTTGCACAAATAGCTATATTAAATAGGAATTGTCTTTATATGATTTCTAATGAGATCAGATCATAAAATAAAAAAGGAAATTGTAAGGAATTTGTCAGAATATTTTAAATGGAGTTCGCTGGAGAATGAACTCCGGGAAGGTAGAGTAGAAATTAGTATGATAAAGAGAATATGATAAAGTCGTTCAAAATTAAATGAGCGAATATGTCCAATATCCAATAAAAAAAAAGATGGGTATCGGGAAATTTGACACGTAATCAACTCTCCTAACTCACTCTAACACATGAGTCCAAAATTCTGATATGCGATTCCGACAAGATACATGATCAATTTTAAGTATTTTCAATAAATGAAAGGTCAAAACATAAATATGTCAAATAAAAAGAACAAAAAGTACAAAGGGGGAAAAAGACTTCTTGTTATACTTGATGGTGAAATGTGGATTTATTTTCGACTTATTATTTAATGTTAAATTTAATAGTGGATTGTGGATTGCTATTTTTTTTCCTCCCTCCAAGTTTTTGGATTATTGGAATAGAATGTCAAATTAAAATAATGAATGATATCAACAAATAATTGATTAATTTTTTAATGTAAATTCATTCTAGGCTCACTTTTATTATTTATTTATTTATGAATTTGAATCAAATTAATTTGATTCAAATAATATATAAAAATTTAATATATAACGTATCCCAACGTATCGTAATTTTCTAATTTTTTTAAAATGACGTGTCAACGTGATATGTCGTGTCGTATCGCTTATCAGTGTTGATGTCAGTGCTACGCAACCTACTTGTTCCACACCCGTAAGAAAACCAATTCGGCCAAATATACAAAATTTCCATCTACAAAGCAGGCACACCAAAGATGTAGCATCAAATATAGAAGAATCACGGAATGTGGTACTAAAGCTTCGAAATGGAGTAAACGTACTTGAAGTTCTTTGATTCGAAACCTGCGATCTCCTTAATCGCTTCAAAAGCTTCCCTCCATTTTTTTTTCTGCCGATCATTTTTTTCTTCCTCACAAAATTTTTCGAAAGCTTCCCCAAATTTGCTTTTGACTATAGCTTCCCCAAATTTGCTTTCGATAGTCACATTCTTGACATCGGCCGAGTCCACGCCATAAAAGACCGGAATAACCACAAGGTTCCTGGTCTTCTTGCAATTGACAATCTCGACCAACTCGCGCAGGCACCACTTGGAGTTGGCATAATGTGTAGAGAGCACGATGATGGCGACCCTCGCGCGGTCGATCGCTGGGAAGATCTTGTCCTTAATCATTTTCCCAGCGTCCTCTGGTTCTTCGTCGTCGAAGTGGCTAAACCCCTCCTCGTCCAGCCAATTGTAGAGGTGCGATATGAAGTTACTCCTCACGTCCACGCCCCTGAAACTCACAAAAACTTGGTTACCCCCTTGAGGAGAAGTAGTAGAAGAAGACATGGTTGTTGTCTTGTTGGTACGTGGTCTAGAAACTTTGAGAGGCCGAGTGTGTACTTGGTCAGAAAGACCAAGAGGAAACCCATGTCTTCTTATGTTCGAACGTGCTTATATCCTTGTTGTGCAATAATTTACCAGGGAAAAACAATGTTCAGTGGGATACAATTCTTTTACGGAAAATGCCAGTGGGCTTAATCAGAGACTTGTTCATGATTGGCTTTACTTTATCTCGATCCTGCAATTTGGATTTACTCGACAAATTTTATCAGTTCCCACTAACCTTTTTCTTTGTTGGAATAGCAGTTCTCACCGACATTTGTTAAAGAAAATCGATTGAATGGTAGGAGCAGAATCTCTTTCTCTCCGATGATTCTACGCTCTGGATTGAATGGTAGGTTATACGTTCTGGATTGAATGGTAGGTTATACGTTCTGGATTGAATGGTAGGTTATACGTTCTCGATTGAATGGTAGGAGCTGTCTCTCTCTCCAAAGATCAATGATCAACTTTGTAGCATACAGAACCACATATAAAAAAGAGATATGTGTACTAAAATTCCATAAATTTGTCACGAAAGTATAATGTTATGAAAGTATAATTGAGTCTTAAAACTTAAAAAAAATGCGATTAATTCTTAAAGTTTATCAAATTGGTGCAATCAAGTTATTTTGTGAAGTCCGTCTAACTTGGCTAATGAAACATGCTGATGTAAATTTTTTAAAATATTTTCTCTCTCCTACATGGCAATAACAAGGCAAAAATAATGTCGTTTTGTTCCAAATTTGATTTTTCTATAAATTGTATTTAAATTAAATAAAATAAACTAATTTTTTTTTAAAAAGAAGAAGAAAAAAACAAGAAAAAGAGGAGGAGAGTTGGAAACCAGCAGCGACAATAGGGGTTGTCGCTGCCTCACCATCGTTGAGAAGGGTTAGCAATGTTGGGGCAATGCTGCAAAGGCTCATCGTCAATATAAGTAGCACCGATACTGAAACGTGACACGCAAATACGACACGACACGATACGTCGACACGTTATTTCTCAAAAAAAAAAAATTCCGACATGTTGTATATTAAATATATATTTTTATATATAAATAATAAATTATCATTTTTATGATTATTTCAATCAAATTAATTTGAATCAAATTTATAAATAAATAAATAATTAAAAAAGCCTAAATGAATTTACA
Organism: Eucalyptus globulus; assembly: GCA_014182545.1. Taxonomy (NCBI): domain Eukaryota; kingdom Viridiplantae; phylum Streptophyta; class Magnoliopsida; order Myrtales; family Myrtaceae; genus Eucalyptus; species Eucalyptus globulus. The sequence goes on from JABKBK010000035.1 coordinate 44,732, forward strand.
CTAAAAACATTAATCCACCATTTATTAATATCATTCATTATTTTAATTTGACAAATTCAACTCTATTTCAATAGTTCATAAAACTTGGAGAAAAACAAGGGATCCATATTCTGGACTCACATGTTAGATATATTGGAAGAGGAGAAAAAAAAAAACTTAAGGAGTGAATTTTGTATCACGGGAAGTGGAACTCAAAAGAGAAGAGAAGAGAAGACTATATTTTTCTTCTTTCTCCATTTATTATTTTTATTATTGTGTTTTATTTCTTCACATATATATATATATATATATATATATTTATATATTGATTTCTTATTTATTGAATTTTTAAAATTGACATCCATATCAGAATCACATGTCGAAAACTCGTATGTCGAAATTCCAACTCGAGTGGCGGAGAGTGTCAGGATAGTTGACCGGATGTCGGATTTTCCGACACGTGCTGACCGAGTGTCCGAGAGTGTCGTAGAGTGTCGATACGTGTCGGGAAGTGTCCGACACGACACAAGGCTCTTGGAGAGTGTTGGTGCTTCATAGGCGCCAACTGCGGGCGAGGGCTGGCAGTAGCCCTTACTAGATCTGGTTGAGGGCCACAACCTTTGCCTAAATTTAGATAAGTGTCACCGCCACTTGGCCAAGGCCCAGGATCCTTGCTAACTATTCTTCCACCCAAGCAATGGTGGGGCGGTTGTGGCAACCTCACTTGGTCTCCAACTCTTTTTTTTAGCTTATTTTTATTTAATTTAGATAAAATACTTATTAAAAATCATATTTGAATCAACCCGATGTCGTTTTGTAATCGCTATGTAGGAGGGATAAAATATTTAAAAAGTCACGTCAATATGTTTCGTCAATCAAATTGAACGGAATTAACGGAATGACGTTTTTTTTAAAGTAAAAAAAAAGGAAGAAATTGATTACATCAACTTAATAAGATTTTAGACTTGATTATATATTTTATAAATTTTAAAACTCAATTATACTCTCTTAACAAATTCTAAGATTTTCGATGTATTTACCCTGTAAAAGTGTCTGCACATGAACCAATCGCACTAAAACCAGAGTTGCAAAATGACGTCAACAATTCTCCGTTAACTTCCGAGAACGCATCATTTGGGTCCGGTGAACATTTCAATGCCAGTTAATATTTCTTTCTAGTTGTTCTTTTCCTTTCGAATCCGTGAGTAGAATTAAATGTGGCTCATCGGTACTCTTTATGGACTAGAATTAGTTAGGGAGCTAATGGTCCTCATATACGGTGCGAGATGCTCAAATCGTTTTTAATACCTATTGACCCCCAAAAACTACTCCTATTATCACATGCTAATCACGAGAGATAAAACCCTTTGAAATCATCCTCACTATCATTTGTAGGTTGTAGGGGTGTAAACAGTTCGGTTCGGTTCGGTTTTTCGGTTTTCAAATTTTGGGTTTCGGTTTTCAGTTTTTTTTTTTTTTTTTTTTTTTTTGGGACGGCTTACCTTCTATATAAACCCCTTGAAGCATTGTCTAAAGTCATCAATAAATTAGATTAAGAAAATCCATGAGAATATATAAAAACAAAATTTAAATTCTAGAGCTTGCTCTCCTACTGTTATTATCTTGAAACAAAGCATGAAATATGCATTACCCAGTTCATGTTTACCCCAAGTCTTATGTAATGATGGTTAACTATTATAAGAATCCTGGGAATTCTCTACTAATGACGCAATAACAAATCGTTTGCAATAACTTGTATAGTCAAGTATGAATAAACAAGCAAGCAAACAAACAAGAAACAACAACAACAACTAAGCTTTATCCCACTAAGCGAGGTCAACCATATAAATAAATAAACCATGGAAGAATCATATGCACAAACATGTTTCCAGCTTAACCTTCAGGAAATTCATACCCGCCCCTACAGAGCTAATGAGTATCTTCTCAAGCAAACCAGATTCACAACTCAGAGCGTCAAGCCAATACAAAAATGTCATCACTATGGTTCCACCTAGCTAAAAAATAGCACCTCCCAGTAATTTTGAAGGGGCCCAGTTTTGCTAAAGCTCGCTCCACTTCTTCACTAACCTGGTCAATATTTCAGAAAGTAAGTTCTTAAGCTACGTTAAAAACTTCAAACATAGCAAATTCCTTTATGACCAATTCTGAGGAACATTATATCGCTATGCAGGCAAAAGCATGATCCATTCCCTCAACTCCAAATTAAAAGTGTAAACTAAACTATCATAGTCACTACATGATATTTGGCAAATCAAAGATGATATTGCTAATGCATAGTCACCCTAAACGCAAACATACTACACTACACATGAGATTTTCACTTCTCAATGCTCTCAAGCCAATTTAAGGAGACAGTGATACATATAGAATCAGAATATCACTCACTCCCACAAATCATGATAACCACTGTTCTCTAGTTTCTTCATCAACCAATTTTACTACTCTTCCATTAACCAAGAGAAAAGAACATGGAAACACAATAAATGAATAGCATGCGGCTGCCAAATTTATCTTACCACACGCCGAAGTATGGGCTCTAATGATGAGCAAAGTTTCTGCAAACTATCCACCTTGAGAGCTTCAATGACACTGGATCAATATAAAGGAACATTAATATATTTATAAACCTCAAAGGAGCAACCATTTTTACATAAGATGCATAATTATAGATAAATTCCCTCTGAAGAAGGCAAGGACAAATAACAGAGACAGATCCAGGGCCCAAAACTTTTAGCTACATTGGATGCTATCTATGGAAGATGGTAGAATTCAAGTTCGTATAGAAAAGAAATAGGAAAACAGACGAAAAGGGTCAAGAATCTACAATGAGAAGTTGGAACCCTTTTCCAATTGTCGAACTTGATACTTTTGTGAAAAAGAATAATTGTTTAAGCCAAACACAGATAAAGAGACAAAGGGAAAAAGAAAAACAGATTAAAAGAATCAGGAATCCACACAAAAAAAAAAGTCAGGACACCCTTTTCAGAAAGGCAAACATAACTATATTAGGAATAGAGAGATAATTTAAGCCAAACACGGCAAAAAAGAGAAGGTCAAATTAAGAATCTGTAACCCAAAGCCAGAACACTAACACCATACAAAATAGCAAGAATCTGCGTTACTTTGCACCTTCTAAACATGAAATCAACCTTGAAGTCAACCACTGCAAGCATTAGATCACTTTGAAACTTGGTGCAATATTTATGTTGGATCTATTAGCAGTCTGTGTTACATAACACCGATAATGCAAAAAGGGTTCTTCAGCAAAAAAACATTAATTATCCGGTAAACCACACGCAATATACAATTAGCAGCCCTGCAACTTTCCAGTCCGAGTCTCGCTCCATTTACATGTTGCCCAATACGATAACATCAAAACAATTAACCTCAACTGTTTGAAGACAAACCTGAAAGCGAGCGATGGCATTAGCAGCAATGGTGTAGGCGCTGCCCAGTGCCCATCTGAGGAGGGGCATTGACGTAGTAGAGTGGCGTCGTGAGGACAAAAAGGGTCAGTCTCTGAAGTGCCGTTGCTCGACCCAGCACAGCACACAGCTCCACGAGTCGCCGACGCGCCGCTGCCGACGAAGAAGGAGAAGAAGAAGAGAAAAGGGCGTGGCGGAACAACCGGTCCCTCAATCGGTCGCCGTCCCTGCTGCCGTCGCTGTCACAGTCATAGTCACCGTCGCCGTCGCACCTTCAAGATGAGAGGAGACGGGAGACGGGGAGAGAATAAGAAATAGGGTTGGCCTTTTTGCCGGTTTGGTTAATGCTTAATGGTTATTGGTTCTATTTTTCGGTTTCTCGATTCGGTTCAATTCGGTTAACCGATAAAAACTGAACCGAACCGAAAAATTTCGATTTTTAATGAAAACCGAACCGAAAAAACCGAATTTTTCGGTTCGGTTCGGTTCGGTTTTCGGTTCGGTTACTGACACCCCTAGTAGGTTGTGATTTATATTAGCCCAGCATGTGGTAGTCATAGAAACGAAGGATGGCCAATGATTTCAAGAGCTCTTGGGCTAGATTTTGATGGACCTACAAATAGAGATACATGATTTAATAATAAAGTAGTTGGTTATCATGTGTCCAAGCCAAGAGACTCTGTTGAAGACATAGCATTTAGATGGAACTGACGGAGAAATTTGGGCGGGAGCGATTGACGCTTAAAAGGGCGCCAAAATAAAATAATAAAAAATTGGTTAATTCTTGCTGAACAAGCCATGAGAACATCGTCGAAGAGGTTAGAAAGCAACCGGATATGGATAAAGCGGTTCAGTGTAGAACGTGGAGTGAATTTTAAGGAGGAAGCAACCGACCATGGACGGTTATCAAATTGACCTATAAATACCATAGGCAATCCAATAGAGAAGCCCCCCCGAACAACACACAAAATTACTTTATCTTACCTTTTATCTTAGCCTACTTTAGTTTAGCTATAGTTTTAAGATTCCCCTCGTAGATTTAGTTTAGATGAGTGTCTACATCCTAGATAGTGCTATTGATTAGATTACAGTATTGATATACCATCAAGCATTGTCGATTAGATTCCAACATTTTGTCCTGTCACGCCCCAAACCCCAGGCACGCAACAACCCCTTCCTTGGTCGATAGAAAGCAATGTCCTAGGACTCATTGTCGACCCTTTATTTTAAATGCACATGCGGAAGCGTATAATAAAATCTCCAGACAACAAAAATATGGGATAGAAAAGTAGGACAACAATTTTCATAAAACAAACTTTCATAAACACCTCAGGTTCTTATACATAAGGTTTATCTAAAAAAGAACTATTGAGCCACCTATACTCTTGACTCTTCCGCTTCAAGCTCCTGGTTCTTCACACTAGGGACCTGAAAATGGTTATACAACAACCAGTGAGATAAAAATCTCAGTGAGTCCTCCCCTAAGCCCCCAATTAGAACACTAAGGCCCTGTTTGGCAACACTCCAAACAGTGATTATTTCTGATTTTTTGTTCCCTTAATCAGTTTGGGACGAGAATCGCATTTGGTAAAAATTTTGTTCCGGGAACAAATTTGTTCCTTAATCAGTTTTGGAGTAGATTTGAGAATAAAAAAAAAAATTTGATTCTACGTCCGAGAATCAAAAAGAGAATCAACACGATAAAACTCTTCTTCTTTTCTTCCGTCATCACGCGACCGTCGCCCACCGCCGCCCGCCGCCGCTCGCCGCTCACCACCGCCCGCCGCCGCGGCCGCTGGGTCCGGGCGAGCCGCCGGAGGCTCGCCTGGCCAGGGCGAGGTCCGGCGATCTCGCCGGAGGCTCACCGGCCGCCGGACCGGCGAGCTCGCCGGAGGCTCGCCCAGCCACTGGCGAGGTCCGGCGAGCTCGCCCGAGGCTCTCCTAGCCATTGGCGAGCCTCGCTGTGGCCGGGCGAGGCCCGCCCGGCCACCGGCCGAGCTCGCCTAGCCAAACCGGTGGCCAAGCGGGCCTCGCCCGCCCGGCGAGGCCTCGCAGATCCGGCGAGGCCGAGGCTCGCCGGGCTGGGCGAGGCCCGCCAGCCACCGGCCGGCTCGCTAGCCGACCGGGTGGCCAGGCGGGCCTCGCCAGCCCCGGCGAGGCCCGCCTCGTCCACGGCGACGCTCGGCCTCGCCAGATCCGGGCGAGGCCGAGCCTCGGCGAGGCCGGGCCGACGACGCCGGGCCGACGAGGGGGCTGTTGAGGGCAGGGCCGGCGACGCCCCGGTGAGGTCGCCGGCCCTCATCCGGCGGTCGCGCGGTCCGGCGACCGGCCACAAGAAGAAAAGAAAAATAGGAGAAAAAGGAAAATGAAAAGAAAAAAATGAAAAAGAAAAGGAAAAAAGGAAAAAGGGTAAAAAGAAGAAGAAAAAAAAGTAGAAAAAATTATTTAAAAATAAAAAATAATTTGGAACAGAATCAATGGACACGTTATCAAACGCAATTCTATTCCAGAATCAAAAATTTTATACAGTTACCAAACACGTTTTTTTACTCAGAATCAGTTCCCGGGAACAGAATCAAAAATAATAATTTCTTGTCAGAATCAGTTCCCGGGAACAGAATCGTTGCCAAACGCACCCTAACTTAATTCGGGTATCTCTCTAGAACAACTCCATAAACAAACCACGATTAATAATCAACAATCAACAAATTGATTCGCATGCAACCTTACTTGGTATGCCATACCCTGCACGTTATCGATTCATGCGTGCGTGCCATAATTAATGTGATCAACATGTATAACTGGAACTAATGATGCCATGGTTCTCATATGCTCTTTCACTTTAAAGCACAACCTATCATGCATCACTCAATCACACGGGTCCTGATTATAAGGTAAAATTGTTATGACACATCACATACCGCGCCACACAATTTTACCTCATAATAAGGCCCAACCATCTCAACCTTCACGCGTGTTTCTAGTTCTTACGACCCATTGGCCACGGTCAACTCCCAGTTGACAATCTGGTCAATTTATGACCTCTTGGCCATAGCTAACTTTCGAGTCAACGACCATCAAGCTCAAAACTCATGCATGCTCTTGTTATTAATGACCTCCTGACCATGGAAACTTCCCAGTCAGCGTTCATCCGACTCCTATTGGGCTACCGATAAATATCGGGCTTCGTCCTGTCCCATCGGGCACGGCTACGTCTAGAACTCCCGTTTAGACGATTTCTCAAACAGGGACGTCGGTCCAGAATTTACTGCGACTGGCTTCCGACTCCCGTCGAGTATCGCCCCTAAACTCCCATTGGGTGGCGGTCCAACTTTTGATCACACAACCACACCATTAAGACTTCCTTCTTATCTTTGAGCATTTAACCAATGCACCATGCTTGCCTAAAAAATTTCAAATCATTTTTCCCCTAAAGGCGGTCCATTTCAATGTCCCTCGGACAAAGCATATTTCCCTTTTTGTGAAAATCACTCAATTCATGTGGATGCCCATGCATCTATGCACTCAAATCACCTCAGAAGATCAAAACACATGAAATTAAGCACTTTTCATTCTTGGGTGAACAGTGTGCATGAACAGAGTTTCGTGAACAATGTTTTGTGAACGGTGAATTTCCAGAATTAATTAACTAATAAATTAAATTCACAAGTCATTAAGGGCGCGCATGGTAAAATTTCTGAAACAGAAATTGATTTCTGGCCAGAAATCAATTTCTCAATTTCTATTCCCCGGACAAGTTTCTGCGCAAAGAAACCCGTTTGATAACGACTCAAAATTTCTATTTCAAACAGAAACCGTTTGATAACAGAAAAAAATTTATATTTCTAGGAATAGAAATTGATTAGATAACAATATAGGAAATTCTCAAATATAAAATAATAGCCGAAATAATACTAAAATAATATAGAAAATCCTCAAATACAAAAAATAATCGAAATAATACTAATACATTAGAAAAGTTGAAAATACAATTTCATGGAATTTATATTACATGTGCTTACGTTTCCTATTACGTAATATTTTCTTTCGAAAAATAAACAACGTGGCAAAAAAAAAAATTGAAATTCAATTGTAGTGAATATGTCGTTGTGTTTTTGCCGAAATTGATTTCACATTAATCAAATAAGTCTAATGATAGCCATGATTATAATAGTCTAATCTCCTAAAAAAATCCTAACTTCAAGTCTAATTCCAATTTCTTTCCAAATTTTGTTAAAAATATCCTCACCGTGTTCAAAATCGTCACCAATTTTTTTCAAAATTATCAACACTAGGATTATTTAAAAATTTATTATCAAAATCTATATTTTCATCAACACTCTTACAAGAACAACATATTTCTTATTAGATCTCTTTTCCTTATAAAAGAAAAATCGGATGAAACCCTAATGATTTGACCCATTTTTACCGCCTTAATATGAAGTTTATGATTAAAAAAATAGTTAGCCAAATAGAGTCGTTGGCTGGCATACACGGAAGAGTAGGTGAAGAAAGACTCATTAGATATGAATATGACCAATTGACTATTACCATGCATAAAATCTCTTACGTGCAACAAATGAAGCCTTGTTCATTCAGTTCTCACCATCTAGCCCAATGGTTAAGATTTTCAATCAATATTGATTAGAATGATTATATTAAAAATCATTAAAATATTTTGGACTAAATTAACTATTTCTATTTCTATTTCAATATTATTGATCTAAAATATTTTGGACTAAATTGAAAAGTTGAGAAAAAAAAATTTCTATTTCTATTTCTATTTCAGAAACTGAGAAGCTAAAAATTTTAGCTTCTGATTTCTTCGATTTTTCTATTTCTGGAATAGAAATCTGTTTCAGAAATAGAGAAATCAAATTGCGTTACCAAACGGATTTCTGTTCCAAACCTGTTCCGGGGAACAGAGAAACAGAGAAATTGAGAAACAGAAATTTTATCATGCGCGCCCTAAAACACTAATTAAAGTAAGCAAAGCATAAAGAACCATCACCAAACTAAAATCGGTCATAATTGGCAGAAATCGAGCCACTCGCGCGTCTCCAAGTTTAAATCCAGAAACCTAACCAAACAAGTTCGAAAAATTCCCAAATTTGAATATGTTGTAAATGAAACATAACATACATTTTTCATGAAGACACCTAAACCCAGATCCTTCTATATTAAGCCCAGTAAATCGCTCAATCCAGCATAGAAACTGTGTCCATTTCCAGAAAGTCTATTTTTCTAAATCAGTTCAGTTCGAGATCCAAAACTTGTCTGCTTTATCTAAAATTTGACTATGTTAAACTAGAAGATGTGACAAACAACTTTTGTGAAAAAACAATTTTGAAATGCAAACCCTAAGAGTTGATAAAAACCCCTAGAATCCCAAAATGTCAAAAATTCCAGCACAGTCTGAGATTTTGTTTGCAAATGACGGAGCTGATATCTCATTCTTTAAATCCCTAAAAATCTTGAGCAAAATATATGTTATAGCTAAAGATATCTAAACATTTTCAAGAAGAAATTGACCTTAAATTTGCAACCCATTTCAATCTACAAAAATGGCAAATAACGAGGGTCGAAAGATCAGAACTGCAGAAAGTCCATTGAATTGGACTAATCCGACTTCAATGGTGCTAATCTCACTAATTAGATTAACACTAATCCATTCTAAGGTTAATCTAACCATTCTAGATTTTCACTAATCCATTCTTAAGTTAATCTAAACAACCCTTAAGCATAATTAACCTCATAAGCAAGTTTAGGCACTAATCAAAGGATTAGGAGCTAAACTCTCTCGTTAAACAAGCCGGAGACACAGACGCAGCGGCAACGATGAAGGCGACGCTCAAGAACCTCAACCACAGTGATCCAAGGTGGTCCCAGGGCTGGAACAACAACCACAAACTCGGACTCCCACTAAAACACCAAAAACTGGACTACCAGAGAAGGAACATAGCTGAACGGGCTTGGCTGGAGCTCTGGTGAGGGGTTGGTTGACGACCGACGACCGAAGACACCTAGGGGTTGAGGGGGATTTGCTGGTGGTTAGCATGGGTGGAAGAAAAACGGCTGAAATGGATGAAACAGGCAAAGTAGTGCAGGCTGCTAGACGGACCGACGGACTGGCGATTGGTTTCTTTCGGTCGGCATACGGGTCGGCCAACGGCTCCGTTCGATGAGCAGGCGGGTCCTCCTGAATGGTTTGGGCCTTCTGAGCGCGATGGTGGGCGGTATGAAGGCTAATTCTAACAGGAAGACAACTTTTGAGTCAATTTTTTGGAGAAAGGTCAGCTAGAGCAAAAACAGGTAGAGAAGGAAAACAGGGGAGAAAATGCTATGAATTTGCTTGGGGTTGAAGAGGGGGGAGAGAGAGATGGGAGAGCTGGCTGTCCTCTGGTTCTTTGAGCTCAAAAAAGGCTTCAACAATGGAGAAATATGGCTGGAAATGAAGAAGAAGGGCTGCTGAAGATTGGAGGAGGGCCACCATTGCCTAAAAGGTCTTCATTCTATCCTCAAACACTCATTGCAAGGCCCCTACCACCTTGGTTGGCATCCTCAGCCAAATTACAGCCCCTTGGCTTCCCCAACAAGCTTCCCAAAGGGTCCAAAAGATTGAGGGACCCTTGGCCTACGAATTTGCACCTCCTCCATCCAATTTTGGTCTAAATTCCCCTTCAATTCTCCCTCAAAAGAACCTAATCAGCCCATAAATTTAACCAATATGCCATCGCCGATCTCATGATTTTTCCTCGTCAATTGAACCAACTTGATGGTCAACGGTAAGCTAAAAAATGATCCTCCAATTTTTCCGGTCCGAAACGGCCCCACTTTGAAATTTTGTCGAAATCTCAGGTTTGTAGAAAAATCTTCGGAGGATGAGTTGATGTTCCTAAAATAAATCATGACATGACAAAACTTTCAATTTCTGAAATTGGGTTTAAATTTGCGGTTAGTTTCAATCTTACGCGATTTTAGCGTAACCTAGCTTATCATGTAGCTTTTAGGAATTTTTGGTGCAATTGACCCATGGTCGATTATTTTCGAGCCACATTGTACATCTTCGACACATTGACAACTCTCGATTGTTGTGAAAATCTCGAGATTTCAAATATAAGCACAGGGTATAGAAATGACAGAAAAATCGATCTAGTGTTGTTCAACGAGAATATTACAATTAGGTGGAATCACCCATACTCTAATCACATACTTCGGTCGAACCAACCTATCTCCGATCTTTGATCGATTTTGACCATGCTGTATTGACCCTTGTAGATAAACACGGTCGAGCAATCGAGTTCTAGTCGAATTCTCAAGTCTATTGTGTTTAGATTCCTTAACGGCTTCACCTGATAGGCTAGTTATCTCGTGAGTGGCCAACTTAGAGAAAAGAACTATCAGTGCATCGATGAAAAACCCAACTTATTCAATCGAAAACAGAACCCGAAAATCAGGATGTCACATGTCCTCATACCCATCCAGGAGCAATACCCACTAAGTGTTGTTACAATCGTCCAGCATCATCAATTAGATTACGACGTTGTGTTGTCATACCCATATAGGAGAGTGCCAACCTAGTAATGTTACCAACGTCCAAAGTCATCGGTTAGATTTCAACATTGTGTTTTCATCTCCATCTAGGAGTAATGTTTACTAGGTGTTATTCCCACTGTCAAGTATCGTTGATTAAATTCCGACGTTGTGTCCTCAAACTTATTTGAAAGTAGTGCTTTTTAGATGCTTTTGTCAATATCCAGTGTTGTCAAGTCAACTTTGACAGTGTACAAGCCGATTTGATTTAAATAAACTTTCATGAGTATGTTCAAGTGAGATTGGATCAAACTGTTGATTGGATTTTGACATTTGTCATCATTGATTTTGACCTCATATTAAGCGACTTTATAAGATTCAAAACTATATGATATATAGCTCTGTTAGCAATTGTTCCTCTTTGTCCAATGCTAGCATAGAACCTAAGTCTCCTCTAATAAAAACCAAAATATAACACCTAATGAAAGATATTTCATTGCAAAATCCAAAATCCGCAAAATATCTTTTTGACACACCTAGTGAAACGACGGTGTTAGTTGAAGAGAATATTATGCCATGTAGAAGTCGCAACAATCTAAATGGTGTCACAAACAAGCCCTTGCCATCAATGGAGGATATCCCGCATGCATAGTCGTCATCTTGTCAACCTCTTCCAAATCAGACATTAGGTGAGAACATAGATGTCTTGAGGCAACATGTAGAGGAACCACGAAGATCAGCGGAAATTACTCCTGTCATGCTTTCGTCAATGAGAAGGACCATTGAGGAAACTCAGAACGAATTCATTGATTATATGGTGAGATGAATGACTGATGTCATTAGGCCGTTGATAATTAATACGTATCATAAATGTGCTCAAGGGCAATATGAAATCCTAGCAGGATCAGCCCAGCCATAGATTGGGAATGTTCCCATAATAACAAGGTATGCCCCTTTGCCATCAACTCATGCGATAAGTTTTGGCATTGTAGGACAGAGTGTACCATCCCTAGCTCTTGGGAGAAGCGATTTCAACAACTCAGACTAGTGGGTCTAATCCCTAAGGCATCCTGGATCCTAATGGTATAGTTGGGCAACAACCTTGTCAAGATACACCACTCACTCTTAATGAGAATGCCCAGCATGCCACTAGTGTCCCCAATGTTATGCCTACAATATAGTCTAGTGGGACACTCACACCACCTACACACACAGTTGTCAATCGTCAAGGAACAATGTTAGCTCTAGCTAGGGGGCAAGATTAGCCTTTTCAGCCAATTTTCCTAAACACTAATCAACACATTCTTAATCAAGAGTTTCAACCCATAAATCCTAATAATTGAACAATCCACTGGCCAATCAAATGTTCCTCAAGTTTACCAGGCTTTGTAGCAACCAGTATTCCAGGCTCTACAACAACAAGTATACCAAGCTCAATAACAACTAGTATACTAGGTTCCATAGTAACCAATATACCAGGCTCCACAGCAATAATCCACTGGCCAACCAAATGTTCCTCAAGTTTACCAGGCTTTGCAGCAACCAATATATCGAGTTCCGCAGCAGCCAATATACTAGGTTCCACAGCAACCAAAATACCAGGCTTTGCAGCAATCGAGATATCAAGACCCATAGTAGCCAGCATATCAGTTCCCACAGTAGAATGTGAACTTGGTGTTACATCTTAATTATGATGCCCGACAGATGGCAAGGTCACTCATAGCCATCCTGGGGCAGAGTCAAATAACTATCTAACCTGTTCTAAGGAATCATGTTGCTAATCCTAGGTACATGGGCAATGTTTATAAAAAGCCTTACCTAGATTGGATGGACACGGTCTCATATCCAAGAGGCTTCAAAATGCCAAAGGTCACGCTATTCACTAGAAAAGATGATTAATCAACTTTCGAGTACATTACTCGCTTTTAGGTCTTGTGTGGTCATGCTACTTATGGTGATCATTGGAAATTGCATTTGTTCATACTCTAACTATTGAAGATTCCATTCACATGATAATTCAGTTTTCTCATGTGAGCAAATGGAGCGACTTTTCCATACCCAGTTCTAGCGAGCTATTCCGAACTTATCAATCGCCTGACTTGTCAAATATAAGATAAATGGGGAATGAAACAGTTCACTAGTCTATAGCAAGATACAAAAGAGCAAGAAACAAATGCTTAGTCCCTTTGCCCGATAAAACATTTGCAAATTTAGCCTTCAATGGCCTGAAGTTTGAAATCCAACCCTATTTAGGCTTATTATAATTGTCCACTATAGCAATTAAACATGAAAGTTTGCTCAGAGAAAAAGGAAAAAAGGCATGGTCAAAGGGGAAATGTAAGCTTTGTTGAGACAAATGACTTCGATGAGGAACAAATGGAGCTAGCAAAAGGGGTTGTTACCAAGATGACAATTGAAAAGCCATATACATGCCAGTCATTAAAGCTGGCTAAGATGAAAGAAAAGTCAAGCATTATGGCTAAGGCCAAAGAGTCGGTAAGAAATCTTTGACTTGTTACTGGTAGATGGTCAAATAAGGTTAACAGAAGGACATAATATACCCTTTAAAAATGAATTAGTAGGAAATACGTATTGCGAATGGCATCATTTGTGGAGCCGTAACACCTTCGATTGCATGATCCTAAAGAAGAATATACAAGCAAGTGAACAAGGGAAAATAAAATTTGCTGACAACAAAGGGAAATCCCTGATGGAAGTGGATTCTCTTTCCCTATAATGACTAGTATGGTTTCGATAAGGTTTCAAGGTGGAAGGTATATATCACCATACATTTGCACGCATTGTATGTAAGAAACTGAAAATGAAGATCGTCGATACCCAAGAGGACAAGAACACTCGCTAAAGGATCATTTTATTGAACAAGTACCAAAGTGTAAGAACCTCCAAATCATATCGTGGGACTTGTTGGGATATAATACGTGGAAACGACAGGATCTTGCAAATTACGTCAACGCGGAATCACCAGAGAAATAAACGAGAAAAACCAGGAAACCAAAAATTTACGTGGTTCGGTCCGAGTATCGGTACCTACGTCCATGGGGAGAGCAGCAACAAATAATCCACTAAAATCAGAGAATCAGAGTTTACAATCGCTCAATCGCTCAAGTGTTTCCCGTACCTAGATTTAACCCCAAACCCAAAGTGTATAAATAACAACTCACTTGGGAGATAAACTCACGGCACAAAATTACCGCGCATTCAAAGCTCAAACGAAACGCTCTATGTACGTCAAACAAGAACAGGTCTTCACGTACGTATCCTCTTCGTAGGGCTTCAGCAAACGGCGCGGACGTGCGGCTCCTTGCTTCGTAGGTCTTCGGCGTGCGTCTTTTCTATTTTGGAAGAGAAGCAGAGAAGACGCTTTTATACGTGTGGCCGAGGACTCCGAATTCGTGCGCCCAAAGAGTTGACTAGGCCCACCATCCACGTGCATGCTTCCTCTCTCGGTGGACTTCCTTTGGGCGGCTTCTCTGGGTGAAGAAAGAATGGGCCCACCACTTTCTATTTCCACGCCTGGACTTCACGCCAAAGGTGTGTGTGTGCGAGTGTGCCCAACAAGTCAAAGTCTTGACTTGGGCCTCCACGAAGATAATTCTTTTTTTTCGTGCAGGGGCACGTCTTCGGCAGCTTCACTTCAAAGACTGAAAATTCACCTCCAGCGAAGCCTTTTAATAATTTTTTTCAATCTTCAAATTCGAGACATTATTTAACAGGACTCGTGACTAGTATAAAATTATTTGCATAGAGAATGTACCTCATCATCGAAAGCCCTATAAGTCATTCAAACTGAGATATGAAGAAGGATTGAAATCCTACTATAGGCATACTGGGGGAACCCAGTGGGAAGTTCGACTATTATGTAGGTTATGCGCCTCCTTCTTCATATCCCCATAAGGTCCTTCCTTTCGAATGAGGGGAAGAATTTAATGATAATGATGCGAGGGCCATATGGTACAATCACATCATCGAAGGACTCTAAAAGTGCCATATAACCCACCAGAAGATTAGTGGTATGAAGTAGATGAGGTCCAAAGTAGTAATATGACGTGAACCTAGAAAAGAAGGGTTCAAAGGAAAAGAAGAATGTGTCAATTGTAGCAACAAGTTAATCAAATCCATATTACCTAGGTTAAGACAGCATTAATTGTGGCAAACAAGTCAAAATCGTATAAAGCTAAAAACTTAGTCTAGAAAAGGAAGCTAGACGCAGACAAAGCAACAAAACGACAAAAAGCAACCAAACTATACAGGCCAGAGACCAGGGCGAAAAATGTAAACCAAGGCCATTGTCCAGGTCAATCTCTCCTTTAATTTCATATATGGTTCAAGTCTGGTTGCCCAATGAATTCTGAGTGGGCCAGACCATTCCTGGTGTGACAGAAGACAACTTAATTCATGAAAAAGAAAGAGCGTAGTTTTCCTTCAACAGCGAAGGAGTAATGGAATTCAAAAAGCCCCTTAAGAATCTTTCTAGTCACTTAAGGGTATTGAATATTAGTGCCAAGGTGAATGGTCATCCGGTGCCTAAAGTATTGGTTGATGATGGGTCGACTTTGAATTCATCCTATATAGGTTCTTTAGGAAATTGGGCAAAAAAGATGAAGAAATAATCCCATCGAATATTTACCTCTCCGACTTTACTAGGGAAGTCACTGAGGTTAAGGAAATATATTTGGCTAGTCTAACTATGGGATCCAAGACCATAAGAGCATCATTTTGTGTTGCTAACACTGATGGGTCATATAACCTGTTATTAGGAAGAGGTTGAGTCCATGTGAATCAGTGCGTGCATTTAACGTTCCATCGAATGTTGGCATTTTGGAATGGAGATAAATTCGAATACGTGAAAGCCAACACCAGGTCGAATGTTACATGGGCACAGGTATTAAACACAACAAATACTTGCCAGGGGACATTAGATGACAATACGTGTGTTTGTAGACCCCCATAAGTTAATCCCAGCAACATCGCGTTTTGCTGTTTCGATAAGGGGAGTATCAAGTGGGCCTTGAGAAAGAATTGGTGGGACATTTGGATGAGGTTGTGACATCCCGAAATTTCAACCTTTGAATTTTGCTAAAGCCTGTAATTGTCGACGGAAGAGGAATCAGGATAGGTGGATTGCCCGATGGGCTTTCCGTGTGGACTAGGCGAGTGATGGCCTAGTGGGCCTAGTTTTGGGCTAAGTTCGGACTAGAGAGAGGACGGTGGACCGTGAATAAGGCCCATGGGCTGGACGTGTGTGATGGCCCGATTAAGGAGGATGAATGTCAAGATTTTTTGCCAATGTTTGTCTTGCGCGAATTCAAGTGATTTCGAATATTCGATGTTGTTTTCTTGTAACTTAATTAGTGATGTTGTGGTGTATGTGAACTTAATGGTGGACGTAAGATCCTTAAATATTAGAAATTGCGACTCGAAGGTGTATACCATCCTACTAAGTTTTTTTTTGTCATGTTTATAATGGAGGATCTTGGAATAAAGTTGTTTAATTAGTGTCTAGTATTAGAGGTGACCAAAATCTTTGGACTAGGAAAATGATTAGCTTTACTTCATTTGGACTACACTTTGTTAGGGCATGTAAGCCAAGGGGAAAAGGACAAAGTCTAGGATTTTATGCATTAGGCTTTAGCTTCCCCATGCAAGTTTCGGCTCTACCCTCTTCCCCCAGCTGAAAATCCCAACCCCTAAACCTCACGATGGCCCTAAAACTTCCCAAGCCAATATCCTCCCTTACGTGACTGCAGCAAGGAAAATTTTCCAAGAAAGTAATCATTTTCCCCTAACTTCTGCTTCAATTTTTCCCTTCCCATTTGTTCTTCTTCTGCCTTCTTCCTCTCACATGCCCGATGCCTCCCTCTCTCATTTTTATCTTGTTTTCTTGCTATTCTTCGAAGGACCAGCGACTAGAGAAGTAGCCAGCCTTCAAGAGAGCCCAAGAAAGTGGTATTTGAGTCCTAAACTAGGTGAGAGAACAAGCTAGGTATTAAACTTCGACATCCTCTCGATGCTTGAGGGCGGTTTCGCTCGATCTAGTGGATTATGGGTTGTGGGAGCTAGATCTTTGAATATATTTAGCTTGCATGTATGCTGTGATGTGTGATAAGTCTTGCATGTGAGTTTCTTGAAGGTTTATGGTTACTAAGCTTGCAAGAGACATGCTCAAAGGAGCTGAGTTTAGATTTCTCTCTAGATCTGTTTACTGGACACCCGATGTTTGCTATTTTCGTAGGTTGAAATGTGCTACGATTTTGAGGTAGCTTTCTTCTTGAAACATGTTCTAAGCATCTTCATTTATGACATATATTTTACTCAAGATTTTATGGATTTTAAATAATAGGATTTCAGCTTCGTTGCATGCAAGTCAGAATCTCATTTTGTATTGGAATCCGTGACCTTTTGGTGTTCAAAGAGTTTTTATCAATTCTTGAGGTTCGATTTTCAAATTAGTTTCTTCACAAAAGTTTTTAAGAACATCTTAAATTTTAACATAGCCAAATTTTAGATTAAATGGATGAGTTTTGAACTTCTAACCAAGCTAGTTTTGGAAAACATGATTTTTGGATGTGGACACGGTTTTGGTAACGATTTGAGTGATTTACTGCTACTATTCTAGAAAGATCTAGGTCAAATTTTCCTCATGAAAAGTATTTTTTTAAGTGTTCTTTACAACATATTCAAATTTTATAATTTTTTGAATTCGTTTGGTTATGTTTCTGGATTTAATCTTGGAGACGTGTGAGTGGACTTGGTTTCTGCCGGTGAGAGCCAGATACAGTCTGGTTGCTGTTCTTGGTGTCTTGCTTGTTGGAAAATTCATATTTCATTATTTGGTTGATTTTTGGCATGCTGAGAATTTATGTTTGATGGCTGTACATGTGAGGTGCTTCGCATATGTGTGGAATCACATGTGATAGGTTGTAAGGCTGTGTGAAGGGAAAATCTGTTTCATCCATGCTAATGCATTGAGATCTTGTACACTGAGCATGCTGCATTGTGATGCATATGTGTACTGGTGGTGTTAAAAGTGTGCCCTAATGGAAGATTGTGACATGGTGAAATGTGTGAATGAATCCCATAAGAGATGTTCCATCAGACAGCGTTCCAGTGATGCCCCTGAGGAGTGGGGATGCCCCAAACAGTGAGGTTTGGCATGCCTCGGTTGAAGTTACAAGGCCAGTGACCCTTGGACACTGGGATACCTTGGAGGGAGATGCCTAGGGCCAGCGTCCCCTAGAAGTCCGGGTAGTGACTCGGAACTTACTCGAATGGATCTAGCCAGCATCTCGGGTTCAATCCGTTTCGAAGGTGGATATGAAATGTTCACACATTGAAATTAATCAACAAGGTGCGTGAGTACGTGTGATGGTGTTGCTGTGTGTCATGAGATGCATGAATGGGATTGCATGTGTTGTGCGATGCATGAATGGCGTTCGTATGCATATTGCAGTGTAGTCTTCATGCATTATACTCACTTTAGCTTGTCTAGTTCGCATGATATCATTGGTACCATATGCTGCCCGATTTGATGTAGTCCATAGTTATGATGATTCACTATGTTGGTGTTATTTTCACTAATGAGCGAAGCTAGGATCTCACTATTTAATGCCGTGCTTTATCCTTTATTGGGCATTGTTGCTCACCCCTTATTTTCCTCTCAAATCATTAGCTATGGATGTGACACCTTTGATGACTTATGGCACGCCTGTGTGGATTGATGGTGTGTATAGGAACTTTGAGGATTGAGATTTTGGCCTTGTTTTGACTCATTATATTTGTACTGTCTGGATAGATGATGGATGCCCTAACCTTTTCCTATGCAATTTGTATCTATGTATCTCTACGTGAATGAGAGTTTGTTTGGCCCCATCCATTGGTGATGTTTTGAGCTTGGATTAGGAGGCGCACGTGGTATGAAGGGATCTAGTGGATGAAGAAAATTACCGGGTACAAGAGTTAGACACCTTTTTAGCCTGGAGAAATACACTATTAGTGCCATAAGTCGTGTACGTCGCTCACTTTGGTGCCAAAAGTTTCCATCGGATCACTTAAGTACCAAAAATTTTGAAAAACGATCATTTTGGTTCCAACTCCGATTAGATTGATTGGAAATCCGATGTGGCACTTTTTTGTTAATTTTTTACGCTGATGTGGCTCGCCGAAGAGTATAGTCAGCATGTAAACCACAAAATGGCGTCGTTTGGTGTCTCTCGCCCAATTCAAAACCTTAAACCCTAAATTTGCCAGATAATCTCGGCCACCGCCGACCTCTTAATCTGCTTCTCTTCCCTTGCTGTCTTCTTCCCCGCGCTAAGCACCACCACCTCCTCCACTACCTCGATGAGTTCAACGACAGCAGCGAGCAAGTCGCCGTTGACCCCTCTACCTCCTTCGAGAACGCGCGCCTCTGCAACGCCTACGTTGCCCTCCAAGCCCTAAAGCAGGCCATCCTCTTCGACCCCAACAACTTCACCGCTAACTGGGTCGGCCTTGACGTTTGCGGCTACTCCAACGTCTTTTGCTCCCATGCCCCCGACAACCCTGGCATCCGCACCGTCACTAGCGTCGATGGTTTTCCCTCCTCCTCCCCTTCAATCGCCCACATCCCTTGCCTCCGCCTTCATTGGTGATGGGCTATTCGCCATCCTTGACGGCCCCCACACTCGGCAGCTGCGACTCTGACCCTGAACCCGACCCCGACTTGGCCACTTGGCGGCCAAGTCGAAGGCCGTGATCTCGCTCAAGTGCAAACCTCACGTCGCCAAGCGATGGCGGTTGAGCAAGCTAGGTCGGCAGCCAACGAGGATCAAAACCCTAATTTCAATCTCCAAAAAAAAAAAAAATTCCCAAAATGAGTTGTGCAGCGTCATTTTTGTGAGGCCATCCACTTAGGACGGCAAAATGATGTCGTTTTCTTAAGGAGGACGGAACACGACATCGTTTCCCAAGCCATGTCGATTTATTTATTTTTTAAATATAAAAGCCACATCATCATTTTGGATGGAATCTCTCGCCGGTGGCACCAAAGTGATAATTTTTCCTCCGATTTGGCACTTAAGTGATCCGATTGAAACTTTTGGCACCAAAGTGAGCTTATGGCACTGATAGTGTACTTCTCCCCTTTTTAGCCTCTCCCATGATGTAATTGTCAAGATGTCATTTTCCTCTTGTAATCCATGTTTATGATGAATGAAAAGAAGTATGTCATCATTATGAAATTCGTTCTTAAGTGAAATGTCTTTATATGAAAAGTGTATATTCTTCCGCTTGCGTAATATAAATTAAAGACTATAATCGATGGTCTAGAGTGACAGCCTGGGACATCACAACTCGGTTTGTCATAGAGGTTATTCATAGAAAACCTTATATATTAGAAGACCTCATTAGGAGATACCCGACCTATAAGGCCGAACAAGCCAAGTAGCTAACCAATGCTATCGGTGATACTTTGGATTGGAACGAATCACCGATCAAAGAAGATGACAAGGTAATACAAACTCAAGGTCCATTGGAAGAAATTAACCTTGGAGATCAACTACATCATCGCCCTTTTTATGTAAGCAAATTGCTTGTGATGGGTTTAAAGCATAGTTCATAAATGTATTAAGGAGATATAAAGGCTATTTCGCTTGGAAGTATCCTGAAATACCAAACCTAGGAGGAGAAGTGGTAGAACATTGATTGACAATTAAGAAGAAGGGGTTTAGGCCACATAAGTAGGCCTCGAGGCAATTTGCTCTTGAGGTGATATAAAAAGTTAAAGAGGAGATTGAGTTACTGTTAACTGTGAGCTTTATAAGAACTGCATGGTATGTTGAATGGCTTTCAAATGTGATTCCAATTACAAGACAAATGGAAAATTGAGGGTATGTATTGACTTCTGCGATCTAAATGCAACTACGCCAAAAGATGAATATTAGATGCCAATGACCAACATGCTAGTTGATTGTACATCTAGAAATGAAATTATATCCTTAATGGACGGTCATTCTAGGTATAATCACATATTCATAGCAGATGAAGATGTATATAAGATAGCCTTTAGATGCTCAAGAATTATTGGTACATTCGAATGGCTTGTTATGCCTTTTGGTTTGAAAAATGCTGGATTCACATATAAGGGAGCTATGCATTTTATCTTCCATGACATGGTTGATGAGTTCATAGAGGTCTATATAGATGATGTCATCATCAAGTCTGACTAGGTACGTCATCTAGATTACTTGGAACTGGTCTTTATTAGAATGCAAAAATTCAAATTAAAAATGAATTTATTGAAATGTGTTTTTGGTATAAAGGTTGGTAATTTCTTAGGCTTCCTATTTCAATAAAGAAGAATAGAAATAGATATAAATAAAGCAAAAGCTATTTTGAAATTGCCTCTGCCTGCCAATAAGAAACAACTCCAAATAATATTTAGGAAAATAAATTTCTCATATCAATTTATAGCTAACTTGTCAAGGAAGATCGAAGTCTTTTCCCGATTGCATAAATTGAAGAATCAGGAGAAATTTACCTATGAGGATAAACATCAACATGCTTCTGATCAAATAAAAGAATATCTAACTAGACCACTAGTTTTGATGCCACTTAAGGTGGGTAGGCCGTTGAAACTGTATTTGTTGAAGACCGATACCATAATCTGACGCATGTTGGCATAAGAGAACGATGAGGGAAAATAATAAGCCGTATATTACTTAAGCAAAATGCCGAATGATGCTGAGACAAGATACACTCCTATGGAGAAGTTATGCTTGTCATTATACCATACATGTACAAAATTATGTCATTATATATTGCTGACTATAGTACAAGTAATTTGCAAGATGAATGTAATCAAATATATGCTAACGAGGCCAATTATAAGGGGCTGGATAGTTAAATGAGCATTTGCCTTGTCCGAGGTCAATTTAATATATGTGCCGCTCAAAGTAGTAGAAAGGCCTATAGTAGTGGATTTTATCGTGAAATACTCACCCACTTTAAAGATTGAGGAGGACGAGAATAATATTCAGAGTATACTGTGGATTTTGTATTTTGATGGATCAAGCGAGTCTTGAACATCGGGCGCTGGGATTATAATTGTGACATCCTGAAATTTCAATCTTGTTTTCAATTAAATAAATCGGGCGTTTCATCGATGCGTGTTGCGAACAAATTTTCGGGTGAACCACATAGGGTTTGGCTAATGGATCACTAAGCCCAAATTTAACTTGGGCTCTCCCAAGCCCATACCAATTCGTCACTTAAGTTCAAATTCCTAAAATGCAAATGGTTTTCAATCAGGAGTCGCCACTAATCTATTTTTGGTAGGTCGATTAGAAACCCAAGCAAAGTAATGAGAGGTTTACTTTACTCCTACGAACTAGAGATTGTGAGTTCGGGGACTTGGTTACGCTAGATTTCTCTAACGCCCTTTCGGTACCTTTGTCTTTTATTTTTGAAAAAAATGTTTGGCAAGCAGGTTTAATTAATTTTAATTCACTTCCTAACATGTGAGGCAATCATGCAGATGCGCAAACCACCAATTTAACACCAAGATAAAACAATGAATAAATAGCGGAACTTACCTCATGGCATCGAAAGCATCTGCAGTGTTAGATCATAATTCACATCAACAGTCCTAGATATGATTTCTAATTAATATGCAATTACTTTTTTGTTTTCACTTGTTTAATGAGAATCATACTTGATGCAATGCATGCTACTAATCTAACATGAAATGATGTGACATGGCAATATAACCTAAGCTATATGACAAAAGTGAAATATGAACATGCAGCCTATCCTAAAGAATGAAATTGATTTACTCTAAAGACAATTTTTTTTGTAGTTTCCATGAAATTTGGAAATTAGAAAAATAAAAAAAATTATTTAGCTAGATTAAGATTCTATCCAACTTATATTAAGGATTAGGTCAAGCTAAACCCTAATTTAAACTAAGATATTATCTTAACTTAGCAATCTCTAACCTAAAATGCAATCTATCTAAAAGATTTATCTAAACTTAAAATTAAACATGCAATCTTATCATAATATGCAATGACGTGCAAATAATGTCTTAATTCTACATGACATATGCATGATAATTTTTTGTTTTTTAATAAAAAAATTCGAAATTAAAATTGACACCTAATTAAACGTGCAATTAAAAAAAAAAAAAAAAACTAACATCCTAAATGAATGCATTTTTTATTTTTATTTTTCAAAGACTCAAAATAAATAAATCTCCTATCCTAGTTATGCAAAATAACCCTATGACAAACCTAATCCTAACTCAAATATTTTTTTTATTTTTCTTTTACGAAAATCAAGTTGATTCAAACACCACGACAACAAATCAAACAAGATAAGATTGATATCCAAAAATTGACGAACCATATCTCGCGCATGAGATTGGGTTGGCCAATTTAAATTAAATCGCGAATCGAATCTCGAGAATGAGTTCGGATTGGTGATTTTTCAAGCAATGCGAAGTCGGATTTCATACGCGAAAATCAAATTATCAATCCCTAATTTGAGAGGTTATTTCATGTCGGAATCTCAATCATACATTAAGGAATAATTATACTAAAAAATGAAATAAGTAAAATAATAATAAAATAATAAATAAATAAATAGCTACCTAATTTGATTATCTTTTTTTTTCAAAATAGGGCTCGACAGCCGTGGGTGCTCTGCCAGGGGAGGCTGATTGGAAGTCCAGCAGGGGAAGATGCCGGCAAGGTACTCCGACGAGAGCACAGCAGGAGTCGCGTGCGATTTGCGGGTGCAAGACCGACTTTGGCGAGCAGGGGTGCTTGGGCGGAGGACTCGAGGTTGGCAATCGCAGCAGATCGGTGACGGCAAAGGCGGTGGGTGACGGCGACGCGGAAAACAACGTCAGGCAGCGGGTCGAGCAGAGGATGAAGGCAGAGGAGTCGAGGCTTCTAGCGTTGCAGGTCGGCGACGGCAGAGGTGGAGCGGGGGCGTTAGTGTCAGGCTGGTGGAGCGGCAAGAGCAGGTGGGTCACGGGAATGGCTGGTGCGGGCAAAGAACTGGGGAAGCAAGGCAACAAGGAGCAGCAACGGCGGTGCGTCGGAGCAGAGGTGGCGTCACAGGCCGCAACTTCAAGTGGGTGGAGCAGAGCAGCAGCAGCGTTGCAGGTGGGTGGATAGTGGTGTCACATGCAGAGGCGTCGTTGCTCGGGCGGCGCAAATGGCTTCAGGTAGCGTCGACAGCGAAGCATGGCAGCAGCGAGTTGTTGCTGGTGCAGTGGGTAGGGTTGGCAGGCATCAGTCCGTCAGAGGTTGTGTCGTGGCAAAGGGAGAGCAGAAGCGAATCGGTGGTGCGCCACGGGGCTGCGCATAGGTGCGGCAGAGATGGTGGTTGGCGGAGCAAAGACAGCGTTGCTGGTCGCGGGCGGAGGCCGAAGGAGATGACCCCTTTGTTTTTCCTTTTTTTTTCCTCTACTTTCCTCTCTCCTCTGTTCGCACGTCTCACTCACGTTGCTTCCTCCCTCTGTCTCTTCTCTTTGTTCCGCTTGTTGTCAGCAGAAGAAAAGGCTTCTGCTGCCTTCCCTCAATTGAGTTTTTCTTTTTCTTTTTTTTGTGCTGTTTCCTTTTGACCTATAAAACAACGGAAAGAAACCCCTCTTATCTCATGAATTGAGGCCGTGTATTATGTGTGTGGCCCCCCTAAAACCCCACGTGTTTTAACCTATGTATAGGCCACAAATTAGGGTTTTAATTTTTCCAAATCGATATCCACGAAGATTTCTTTTCTAAATGCAATATTTTATTTTCCAAACGCAATATTTGTTTTTGAATTGAAATCTCACAAAGATAAATCCGTAAAATCTCCTCGAGGATATGGGCTTGGGCCGATTTATTTCCTTCGTGGGCTTAGCCCAACTCATCAAATTAAAGTTTTGAACCATCAATGTGAACCCATTTGTTACCGGCCTACCGTAAATGCAAATTAAAAATAAATGTACCTAAAACTACATGTCATGGAATTAATTAATTTTCTTTTTAGGGGTTAAAATCAATCCCTGATTTTTTAATGCGATGAATGATTAAATAGGTCACCAAAATTTAAGTGTCAACATCTGTCCCTCTTTGATTGTGAGCTCGTAGAGATTACCTTTAAAGATAAATTGAGACCTAAATTTTGACCATGCATATGCGATGAATGATTTTTTGTCGGAAAACGAATCCCATTTTAAAATGCAACTCCTATGATGCATGGAAATGCTAATGCAGATGCTAAAGGAACCTACCTGTATAACTTACCTTCAAGAAGGATATGTCTAGGACCCGTACCTTTCTACGGTCGCCTAGTATGACAGTGGTTTTGTAAGAAATTGATTTCCCAGGGCCCGTACCTTTCTATGGTCACACAGTATGGCAGTGTTTGGTTGTGTCTAGGACTCGTACCTTTCCACGGTCGCCTTGACGAAGAAATTGATTTTCCAGGACCCATACCTTTCTACGGCAGCCTGAATAGGGAAATTGCTTTACCAGAACCCGTACCTTTCTACGGTCGCCGAGATAGTGATGCACTTTCCAAGACACGTACCTTTCTATGGTCGCCTAAATAGGAAATCAGTTTCCAGGACCCATACCTTTCTACGGTCACCTAAATGAGAAAATTTGTGGCACCCCTCAACGGCCCCCGATCCGTTAGGGTCGCCACAGCCTGCCAATCGCCTTCTCTCTTGAAAGATATCCGTTACTTAACTTCTATATAAAGGGTTTTAAAGAAGGACCGAGGTCCTTAGACAATTTTTTTTTTTTTTTTTGGAAACAGTCCCAGCGCAACTTATTAGCGGAAGCATAATTGAGTCTCACCATCTCTCCCTCCAATAACCATAATGCAATGCACACCAACTACGCACCATAAGAAAAGATAAGGTCGAACCACTTTTATTTACATATATTCATGATGGGTTTCTCAGGTCGGTACATCCAAAAAAAAAAAAGCCAAGACTCTTAACTACACTTGGCCATAACCCAAAAGGTATCACAACCCCTATATCGATTGTGTGTCATCCCCCATTTACAAGTGTCTACTACTCTAAAAAAATGTCAGCTCTCACTCCTCACACGGCCATCACACCCATCCTGGCGCATCGGGCGGTGGTGGCAACAACATCCCCCGAATCACTCCATCTTGGCAGACGTGGATCAACAAAAACTCCTGAATGATCGGGCCCCCAGGCAGGCCCGCATCGTACATGACCAGCACGCAAACAAGCACAAATGTTAGACCAGGGATGGTAACGCAATCAATCTCCGAACACTCTACCTCCACGTCAGATGGGGGGCCATAAAAGGTACCTCGTGTGACCAGAGAGAGTGGCATCTTCCTAATTTGAAATGTTGGTCCTCGAAGGGGTGAGTACAACCACTCAGCAGGTAAAGGATCCAATAAACTACTCGATGCATCACACAATACAATCACAACATCATAGCATAGTACATGTCATCCATACATCCAAGCATAACTTACCTTGTAGCCATGCATATGTCATCATACCATATGTGCATACAACCATGCACTTATCCTCAAGTATCCACGCATATACCATGCCCCATGTACGCATACCATCATGCCATAGGTGCATATACAACTATGCACTCATACACATCACATCATACAGCCATGCATACATATCACTATACCATGCATGATTCAATTTCCACTTTTTATCTTTCAATTTGATCACCACATCTTTCTTCCTGGGATCAGTAATTGCATCCCACATTTTATCACTCACACCCCAATCTGGCATCGCGAGAAACCTTTGGCACACACCACCAGGCATCCGGCACCCCCACATTCCAGGCATCTCGCATCCCAACCAGCATCATGAGGCATTCCCCCCGGCACAAACCTCCGAGGCTTCAGGCACCCAACCATTCCGAGCATCTCGAAACTCCCGAGGACATCCGGGCATGTATCACAATACAACCGGGCATCCGGCACCCCCATCCCGGGCATCTTGACACTCCCAGGGCATTATTGGCCCACCTCCAACAGTCTCCTCATTCATCATAATTCATATTCACCAATTTATGTCTCACAATCAACATGGCACATGATGTAATGGCAACAAAGTCAAATTCAGCATTTGATTCTAAATGCAATGCCAAATATCATCACGAGCTCAGCAAGATTCAATCACCTCAATCAATATAATTCATGGGGCTCATCCAAAACAGAATAATCATAAATTACAGCATTTGAAATTCGCACAATCCAGCTTGCACAGTTTTAGAAAATATTTCAATTGAATACCCAAATGACCTTTAAAAATTATGAAATTCGAACATGTAATAGTCAAGAAATAATGGCAGATATTTTATTAAGGACACTGCACCAAAAGACCCTCATATCATGCGGTATAGACCGAACATCAAAGCACCATTATCATAACCACTTAACTTGCACAGTTTTCGAAGCAATTTCAGTTAAATAGGCAAATGAACTTCGAAAATTATAAAATATGAATATGTTGCAGGGAAGACATAAATAAAAATTCTTCATGCAGAACACTTTGCCAAAAGAGCTTCATACAAAATGATATGACCCATGCATTGAAACTGATTAAGTCCGAATGCATCAGATTACAGGGCTTTAGAAATATTTCCGATTAAATACCCTAATAACCTTCAAAATTCATGAAATTTGACTATGTTTTATTCAAGGTCCTAAGGTAGGTTTTTCATGAAGAAAATAAAGTCAAATTCGTTCCAGGTGATTAAATATAGGATGATAAAACTTCTGTTTCAATACCGAAATTTCCAGATCTGACTACTTCCGGAAAACCACAATTTCACCTATCTATTCTTGTTAGTTTTCTCTAAATTTTTTATATGTTAAACCTCAGGATTTCCTTTATATATTTTCTCAAGAAATCGAAACAAAAAGATAACCTTACAGTCCATGCATTCATCAAAGGTAGTTACCGAAATCTCCAGATTCAGTCTCTCCGAAAAATACAGATATCACCCACTTATACTTGTTCGTTTTATCCCAAATTTGAGTATGTTTTATTTCAAGAAGTCCTTAACAACTTTAATTTAGAATTTACGGCCAAAATCCAACTCAAACAACACATCCAAACCAAAAGAACATCCAAGGTTGAACTGTTTTCTCAAGAACAGTTTACTAGTCTCAAACATTTCTCTAAGAACTTCAACTTTTAACACCCTAAACATCCGAATTTTATCACCATTCAAGCACACATACTAGACACAACATGCAAGAGCAGATTAAGGATCCCAAATTTCCTCTATACCGAGCAAACTGCAAGCACACGGACGGCGACGAGCGACGGACGCACGGCGGACGGTCGACAGATAGTTCCCTTCCTTTCCTATCTTCTTCCTTTCTCTCTCAATTTCTCTCTTCCCCTCGGTAGCTCTCTCTCTCTCACTCCCTCTCTCCGGCGATGCTTCCCCTTCATGATCAACCGGTTCCCTCAATTTTCCTCTCCTCAATGATGAACAACCATTGCTTTTGCATGAAGGACATTTGGACAAAAGGAATTAACACTTGGCAAAATCTTCATGCAAAGGAGTGGGCCTCTCATGGGCCGGTTCATCCTTGGTCGAAAGCCCAATGGGGCTCCATTCGGCCGACCTTGAGGCCAGTCATGGGCCGGCGGCTCCTCCTCCTCCTTCGGGCTTCGCGGCTAGGCCCAAATGGCCGAAGGGTGGGGCTTCTTGTGGGCTGGTCTTGAGCTAATACTTTGGCCCACATCTCATCCTAATAATCCTCCTTAAACCTTAATTTTATAAACACCTAATTGAAATTTATAAATCACAAAATTTTGTGACCTATCTTAATAAATTCCAATCCATAATCCTTCATGGCCAAAAATAGATTTTTTTTTTCTATCAAACAATTATTCACCATAAGCTTGGCCAAAGTCTTAATGCAAGCCATGAATTAGAATACCCTAAAGATTAGCAAGGAATTCTAGGATGCCACAAAATTGCTTTTCCAAGACCCATACCTTTCTACAATCGCCTAAATAGGGATTCACTTTCTAGGACCCATACCTTTCTACGATCACCTAAATAGGAAATCACTTTCTAGGACTCATACCTTTCTACGGTCGCATGAATGGGAAACAGATATTGTCTAGGACCCGTACCATTCTACGGTCGCCTTAACGAAAAAACTAATTTTCCAGAACCTGTATCTTTCTACAGTCGCCTGAATGGGGAAATTACTTTTCCAGGACCCGTACCTTTCTACGGTCGCCTGTTAGAGCAATAAATGTTGTGTAGGACTCGTACCATTCTACGGCGCCTAAATTGAGGTTTTGCTTGGCTAGGACTTGAACATTTCTTCGATCACCTAGTCTTGCAACAAAGATCATTTGACCAGGACCCGAACCTTTCTTTGGTCGCCTTAATCAGACTAAATCTGGAGAAAAATCTTTGGGGGGGACAACTCAATCGAGTGTCGGTATATTCAAAAGGGAATACCTATGCAATGACAAGTATTTAAGGTATGGATAGAGATATACTTACCTGGTAACATCTTTGCTCTTGAGGGATATGTCTCCTGCTAAGCCAAATTAATGAGGTAACTTTGGGCTACGGAAGCACACCATGTCCTTGAAGGGGAAGTCACATCATGTCGATGAAAAAGACTAAATCCAGGCTATAGAAGCATGCCGGTTCGATAAAAGAGACTCTGGGCTACAAAGCATGCCAGGTTAGGAACTCCGAGCTATGAAAGCACGCCGGGTTTATTAAAAGGGACATCGGGCTACGGAAGCATGCCGAGTCAATGAAAAGACTCTGGGCTTCGAAAGCACGCCAGGTCAGGAACTTTGGGCTATGGAAGCACGCTGGGTCTATTAAAAGGGACTCTAGGCTACGAAAATATGCTAGGTCAATATGAAGGACATCGGGCTATAAAAGCACGCCGAGTCAATAAAAAAGGACACCGGGCTACGGAAGCACGCTGGGTCAGTGAAAAGGGCTTCGGGCTAAGAAAGCACGCCGAATCTCAAGGCTTCAAGGAGCAACTTGAATGTCAAGTATTACTTGGTCTTCAAGGAAATATTACCTGCTAGACATGATTAGAGCAAAAAATATTATGCATTCATTAAAGACGTAGACAATCTGAGATACTCTAGAATGCACATTTCAAAATTCAGTGAAGCTTTCATCAATTCAATCAAGGTTTATACATAATGACTTTACCATATTTGCATCACCCAAATTTCTATTGGAGAGATTTGTCGTTCAAAACAGTGACATGGATTTCTTAAGAATACTAAATGAGAGACTTTCAGTTAGAAATGACTTTCACTCACTCTCATTCAGAAGGGATATTTTAGGAGAACCACTCAATCTCACCATCATCATATCGACAAGGGTCCGAGTATTCTCACAAGCAGTACGATCTTACCAATCTGAGAGGTCTTCAATAGGGACCGTAATGTGGGCTTGGTCAACGGCTTAACAAAGGAGACTCTTTAAGTCAAGGCAATTGAAAGAACAATCATGTGATCATCTCCGGGCTTACAAGTCAAGAACCCTGCAAAATAAGAATGAAATAATCTTGCTCGCACTTCTTCGAGCAATGCTTATAAACATATGAACTCCTACGTTAATTCAAGTGCCATAATTAGAAGAGACTTTGCAAGGGACATAACGTAGGCTGGGTTCTTGGGTTGAGAAACGAAAGGACCGTTAGGCTCGAAGATGTGTATAGGGGTCAAAGTTGATTATCATCTAGGCATTGTCGCCGGTCTTGTCCTTCACCAGGATGCACCATTGATCTTGACTCCTTGAGTACTACTCCATTGGGATTCAATCTTTGCAATTGATAGTCATCTATCTTGACTCTCTCTTTTTTTCATCTATGAGCATCAGTGTTGCTTTTACCAAGCACACCACTTTTTCATGCCCCTAGTTTTCATTCACTTTTTCTTTACTTCTTTTTTCATGGGCATTGTCCTTACTTTTACCAAGCACACTGCTTTTTCATGTCCCATAGTTCTATTTAGATTCCAATTCTTGCGCATAATGCATGTGTTAAGCAATTACACTTTGGATGACACTCGAACTTTCAAGGGTCTTCATCTGCCTTTTGCCTTGCCCCAATGTGGAGGATGATCATCAACTGGGTTTGAAGAAATAAAATTGCAGGCTCAAGTGGGCTATGCAAAGGATATAAGTGTATAGGATAGAGAAAGAAATGTTCTTCGTTATCCTAAGGCACTTAAATTACCACATGAATTCAATGTCATAGCATGACTTAAAGATTGATGCAAGTGAGAGCAAGAAAATTTCAACTCATTTTCCTCACCTCATGATGCTGTCTTACCTCCAACTTGCCCCCAATGTGGGGGTGGTTCTTGACAGGGGTAATATATAAAAAAATCTTCATAAGTGTATGAGGCTCAAAAGGGGTAAGCAATGGATCGCCTGTTGTGTTTGGGATAGAAAAATGAATTGCCCCTCATCATTTCGGTTATCGTACCTTTTGTGAGAGAACTCTTTACCTTGTAGATATGGAACTTCCTACACTCATCTCACAAGTGTATAAGTAGGAGATTGTGTATAGGATAAGGCTTGCCTTTCATCATCCCGACACGTCTCATTTAGCATGCTTAATCCATTCCACATCATTCATTGAATCTTGATGTTCTTTAGTGGAATTGATGGACTAAATATGTAAGAGTCATCATGCAAAATCCTTAGTAGCTTTAAGCATGAAAAATTGCAAACTTCAGAGCAAACAATTTACCACACTCAAAAAATGCTTTCGTAAGTATGGAAAACATGATTTTGAGTGTTCATTCAAGGAATTGTCCCCACGAGGGGATTGTCTCAGGAATGGGTGTTCTTGGATTGTCCCTGAAAATCCACTTTTGCCCTTGCATAAGAGAGCGTGCATGAATAGGATACCATGCAACGTGCAGGAATAGGATACCATGCAACATCAGAGTAAATTCAAATTGCACAACCATTTTGGCTCAGATTAAGATTTTGTCTCAGTCATGTCACTACTAGAATTTGTAGTGCCCCAATTCTTCATCTACAAGGAAAAGAACAAAGTGTCAATTCCAAAATTAATTATATTCATGAACATAATGTATCCATTTCATCCAAGACGGATGATCCTCTTTTGACTTGTTCCATCATTTTCTCACGAAAATGAGAAACTTCATTTGGCTTTCAAGAATGACATCTCACACAGATTGTAATGAGATGTGTCACACATCACACTTTGAAATCTAGATGATCTTCTTTTGACTTGCCCTCGATTTCTTATTGATGTGCAAGGAAATCGCTCGGGACAAGTAAGAGGATAAGTAGTGCTTAATGTCTTCTTCACTCTTGGGAGATGTCATCAAGATCAGCTAGGTAATGATCCCTTGCTCCCACGCCTATTTTTTCCTTTGGATGTATGCTCCCAAATCAACGAGCCCACTGTCACTGAAAATTGACGCGTTATTTTCAAACGCCTCTCTGTTATGCTCTGAGACATGAAGTAAATGAGTTAGAAAAACAAACAAGGGTAACCTAATGCATGCTTTTGGAAATGGCTTCAAAAATGATTTTTTTTTTTAAGGAATATTTTGGATGAGGAAGCATGAAGAAGCCTAGTCCTCAGAATTTCTCCATGGATGATATTTTCTTTTCATTGTTGGATATCGTCATCGGGCTAGTTTGGTGTACTCCATCATGTCCTCAAAACAAAACTTGTAATTTTATTGATTATCATTAATCGAATTACATTTATTGGAATGTGATGTGAAATTGAAATCAATCCCTAAAAAGCGATGAAAATTCCCACGCAGAGGAAGGTGCATACCCCTAATTAAATGAGAAAATCAAACTACTTAGGACCATGAATCATGTGTACTTGAATTCTTCACCTTCCTTGATCTTGTGATGCGAACCCTTCAAGTCATTTATTTTTCCCTCTAGATATGTCACTAGTCTCTTCATGATGACACCAATTTAGCTACCTTAGGAAAATGAGACGGTTCAAACAGTCTTCTTTGCTCTCTCCTTGGAGTTGCAATTTCTCATTGAAGATAGATTGCAGCACTTTTGCTTGATGAGATTAGCACTTTTTGATCCGTCATTTTAGCTCATGATCGTGAACGGATGGGTGAGCAGGATTGCTCCATAATCACCTAATTCAAATGAATGGGAACATGTAAGCATGAGGGTAAATAGAAAGTCAATCCATGACAATGATCTAATCGATTTTTCCATTTTTTTCATTTATTCATGAAAAGTTCGTACAAGAAGAGCATTTCCTAAAAATGGACTAGGAAAATAAAGATAGACACTCTAACAAGACCAAATTTCCTAGACATGAATTGAAAACAAATTCTCCAAAGTTTTTTTGTAAATGATTCATTGCATGGCAATTTCCTCATTTCAATCCTAATTGACGAATGAATTAGATCAAACGACTAACCTAGAGTGCCATGGACGAACCAAAAGTAAATTGCATAGTATAAGGGTAGAAGACTTACTTCACCAAGGAGAATTAATGGCAATCACATAGACATGCACATGGTAACTGGCTTGATTTCTAATTTAAGGCTTTTCAAAGTGGAGACACAAGGATGATCAGACTAACCACAGGCGTGTGGACTACGTCGGGTCCTCATGACTCCATCTTGGTCAAGAGCTAACCTGGATCGCGGGCATGTGGACCGAGATGGGTACTCTTGACACCGAAAAAGAAATTCGGGATTGAGATGGGCGACTCGTACCGCGGGCATGCAGTTAGAGTGGTATTCGTCACAATACCATCCTAGATGATCCTATGCATCCCAAGTCCGGCGGCAGGTTGTGTGTGCAATAGTGTAGTGCTAAATGTAGGACATGCATGACAATTTATATCAAGCAACACTTCATAAATGAAAGTGAACCATACATCCTTACACCTCACTGCAAAACAAATGTCGTAAACACTTCCCCTTATACCTCCCATCCTGCAAGAACATTTAACACCTTAAACGTTAGGGACGTACTTGGGATCCTCGCTGCCAAAAAAAAGTATTTTTTCAAATTGAAGAGAAAATTAGCCTAAGTCCACGAAGAGTTTTAACTCAAGTCCCCAATGGAGTCACCAAGCTGTCGCGACCAAATTTTCGAGTGAACCACCTAGGGTTTGGCTAATAGATCACTAAGCCTAAACTTAGCTCGGGCTCTCCTAAGCCCATACCAATTTACTACTTAGGTTAAAATTCCTAATTCGTGACTTAGACTTCTCTAACGCCCTTTCGGTACTTCTCTTTTATTTTTGAAAAAAATGTTTGGCAAGTAGGTTGAATTAATTTTAATTCACTTTCCTAACATGTGAGGCAATCATGCGGGTGTGCAAACCACCAATTTAACACTAAGAAAAAACAGTGAAAAAATTGCAGGACTTACCTCATGGCATCGAAAGCATCTGCAGTGTTAGATCATAATTCACATCAATAGTCCTAGATATGATTTCTAATTAACACACAATTACTTTTTTGTTTTCACTTGTTTAATGAGAATTATGCTTGATGCAATGCATGCCACTAATCTAACATAAAATGATGTGACATGGCAATATGACCTAAGCTACATGACAAAAGTGAAATATGAACATGTAGCCTATCCTAAAGAATGAAATTGATTTACTCTAAAGAAATTTTTTTTTTTTTTTTTTTTGTATTTTCCACGAAATTTCGAAATTAGAAAAATGCAAAAATTATCTAGCTAGATTAAGATTCTATCCAACTCATATTAAGGATTAGGTCAAGCTAAACCCTAATTTAAACTAAGATATTATCTTAACTTAGCAATCTCTAACCTAAGATGCAATCTATCTAAAAGATTTATCTAAACTTAAAAGTAAACATGCAATCTTATCCTAATATGCAATGATGTGCAAATAATGTCTTAATTCTACATGACATATGCATGATAATTTTTGTGTTCTTTTAATAAAAAATTCGAAGTTAAAATTGACACATAATTAAACGTGCAATTTTTTAAAAAAAAAAACTAACATCCTAAATGAATGCATTTTTTATTTTTATTTTTTCAAAGACTCGAAATAAATAAATCTCCTATCCTAGATATGCAAGATATCCCTAAGACAAACCTAATCCTAACTCAAATATTTTTTTTTATTTTTTCTTTTACGAAAATAAAATTGATTCAAACACCACGACGTGAAATCCAACAAGATAAGATTGATATCCAAAAATTGACGAACTATATCTCCTGCATGAGATCAGGTTGGCCAATTTTAAATTAAATTATGAAAATCGAATCTCGAGCGTGAGATGAGATTGGCGATTTTTCAAGCAATTGCGAGTCGGATTTCAGGCGCGAAAATTGGACTATCCATCCCTAATTTGAGAGGTTATTTAATGTCAGAATCTCAATCATACATCAAGGAATAATTATTCTAAAAAAATGAAATAAGTAAAATAATAATAAACAATAAAAATAAATTAAATAAAAACTACCTAATTTGATTTTCTTTTTTTTTTTAAAAATAGGGCTCGGGAGCCGTGGGTGCTCAACCAAGGGTGGCTAATTGGAGGTTCGGCAGGGGGAAGACACCGGCAAGGTACTCCAGTGAGAGCACAGCTAGAGTCGCGTGCGATTTGCTGGTGCGAGACCGACTTTGGCGAGCAGGGGAGCTTGGGCGAGGACTCGGGGCCAACAGTCACAACAGATTGGCAATGGCGAGGCGGTGGGTGACGGTGATGTAGCAAGCAACGTCGGGCAACGGGTGGAGAAGAGGCCGAAGGCAGGGGAGTCGGGGCTTACGGGCGTTGTAGGTCGGCGACGGCAGAGGTGGAGCGGGCGCGTTAACGTTGGGCTGGTGGAGCGGCAGGAGTAGGTGGGTTGCGGCAATGGCTGGCACGGGCAAAGAAATCGGGTAGCAGGGCAGTAGAAAGCAGAAACGGTGATGCGTCGGAAGCGAGAGGTGGCGCCACGGGCCGCACCTTCGAGCAGGCGGAGTAAAGCAGCGGCAGCGTTGCAGCCGAGTGGATAGCGGCATCACAGGTAGAGGTGTCATTGCTCAGGAGGCGCAGATGGCTTCAGGCGGCGGTGAAAGCGAGCTGTAGCGTCGGCGATGAGCGGAGCGAGGCCGAAGCAAGTCGTTGTTGGTGGAGTGGGTAGGGTCGGCAGGCGTCGGTCCATCAGGGGTTGTGTCACATCAAAGGGAGAGCAGAAGCGGATCGGTGGTGCGCCACGGGGCTGCGCGTAGGTGTGGCGGAGATGGAGGGTGGTAGAGCAAAGACGGCATTGCTGGTCACGGACAAAGGCTGAAGGAGATGACCCCTTTGTTTTTTTTTTTTTTTTTTTTTTTCCTCTTCTTTCCTCTCTCCTCTGTTCACACGTCTCACTCACATTGCTTCCTGCCTCTACCT
The DNA here is from genome assembly GCA_014182545.1 of Eucalyptus globulus. Taxonomy (NCBI): domain Eukaryota; kingdom Viridiplantae; phylum Streptophyta; class Magnoliopsida; order Myrtales; family Myrtaceae; genus Eucalyptus; species Eucalyptus globulus. Next base: position 81,116 of record JABKBK010000035.1, read on the forward strand.
TTTCTCTCTATTCTACTTGTTGTCAGCAGAAGAAAAGGCTTCTGTTGCCTTTCCCTCAATTGAGGTTTTTTTTTCTTTTTTTTGTGCTGTTTCCTCTTGACCTATAAACCGACAGAAAGAAACCCCTTTTACCTCATGAATTGTGTCCGTGTATTATGTGTGGGCCCCCCTAAAACCCTACGTGTTTTAACCTATTTATAGTTCACGGATTAAGGTTTTAATTTTTCCAAATCAATATCCACGAAGATTTCTTTTCCAAATGCAATATTTTCTTTTCGAAGCCCAATATTGTTTTTTGAATTGAATCTCACAAAGAAAAATCCGTAAAATCTCCTCGAGGATACGGGCTTGGGCCGATTTATTCCCTTCATGGGCTTAGCCCAACTCATCAAAGTAAAGTTTTGAACCACCAATTTGAACGCATTTGTCACTGGCCCACCGTAAATGCAAATTAAAAATAAATGTACCTAAAACTACATGCCATGCAATTAATTAATTAATTAATTTTTTTTAGGTGTTAAAATCAATCCCTGATTTTTTAATGCGTTGAATGATTAAATAGGTCATCAAAATTTAGGTGTCAACAATAGTACAGCCTATCATCCGCAGATGGATGGCTAGTCTAATAGGACAATTCAAACCCTTGAGGACATGCTGCGAGCGTGTGTGCTAGACTTCAAGGGAAGCTGAGAGGAACAGCTTCATCTCATCGAGTTCACCTAAGACAATAACTAGCAGCAGAGTAATTAGATGGTACCTTTTGAAGCGTTGTATGGCAAAGTAGGCAGAAATCTAGTGTATTGGAATGAAGTCGGGGAACAAAAGATCACAGGCCTGGAGTTGGTTCAACAGTCAGTGGATGCAGTTGTAGTTATTAGGGACAAATTAAAGACCGCTCAGAGTCGCTAGAAAAGCTACGCAAATAAGCATTGAAGACCATTAGAATTCTAAGTTGGTGAGCACGTCTTTCTAAAAGTGTCACCGATGAGGGATACTTCACGCTTTGGCAAGAAATGGAAGTTGAGTCCGAGGTACGTTGGTCCCTTCGAGATTCTAGAGAGAATAAGGACTTTGGCATATCATCTTGCATTGCCGCCGAGACTAGCGTAAGTGTATGACGTCTTCCACATGTCGATGTTGAGAAAGTACGAGCCTGACCCGACCCACGTGTTGAATTTTGAAGAATTAGAAGTGGACGACCAGTGTCATACATAAAAAGATTAGTTCAAATTGTAGATCGGAATGAGTAGGTTTTGCGTACCAAGACGGTCCCCTTAGTCAAAGTGATCTGGCAATACCATGGGACAGAATGAGCGACATGGGAAAGTGAACCCTGAGCCATTGCGGTCAACGCTGCTGTGGGCGAGGGAGTAGCTGACCCACCTGATGGTGTCGTGGTGGACCTTGAGCCCCCTGAGCCTATGGACAAGGAGTCTAGTACCTAGATGGCTTAGTGACTCTTCTTTTTGGAGTTGAGTCTTGTTTATAGACCAGTATTGTATATAAACCAATTTGTTTATGAAAGTGTGTTTTGTGAATTGACTGTCCTGCTTTTCTATCACATGTTTGTGTTTTTTGGGGATTGTTTATTTCACTTCCGCTTGTGCATGAATCGAGTTGGGTCGGCAACGCATCCTGGGAACATCACAAATTTTATCGACCACCGAGGGATGTGTGTGTGCTCGAGGTTCAGGGCATAACAATTATTGTTGTTCTACAACCATCATATATATTTATTAGTGTACCAATTATATTGCTTGTTGTGGTTTTGGATATAATTGTATATGAATTGTTTTTTTTTTTTTGGAATAGTCAAGTACAACCTTTAAGAGATAGATATACTTGGATTGATGTAACAAAATATGTATAAAGCACTGTGAGACATCAATTATTTATTTCTTTTTGGGGTTGTAGCTATTTTGTTATCCTTAATAGGTGCATAATTAGAGCTCCATAGTGTAAGTATACTCATTGGTCACATGGCTTTCTTGTCAATATGAATTGTTTATAAGTATATTAATATTGAATGCCTTATATTATTGATAGGGTATTATCGAGTCCATCATGTCTGAGTGGGAGATGTCACATTTCGTTGGTTCGTTCACGATGGGGTGCATTTAAAAGGCACCGGTTCGTCTTGTTGTGATGTGATTGAGAGGCACCCTTTAAAAGGGTATGAGTAGTTATCTTTTAAATGAAATATAAAAGGGTTAAATTTTGAAGAAAACTAACCAAAAAAGAAAGGAAAAAAAAAACAAGAAAGAACATTTCAGAAAGAGGATAGTTCTTTCCTCCTCTCTCCATCAATCAAAGAACTACACACACAAAAAGGTTTCCATTTCTACTTTGAGAAGACAATTGGCAATAACATTGTGGAACAAGAATACTTTCCTTTCGATTGTATTCGAACCATCGTGAAGTCAAATCGTCCATCGTTCGCTCATGATTCAACATATATTCCTCGGTAATTTGCTTGTTGTGAATCAAAAAGGTTAGTCAATTTTTCCTCTGATTTTTATCCAACAATAGAATACAAAAAGAATAATTAAATTATTATACCCACCAACCGAGATAGAAAATAATTGAACCAAGTCACGTTTATTTTTTGATATTATGGAAAAATTTGAGTAAATCTGAATTTACTGGACTTGATCCATCTCAAGGGTTGATTTTGTGAATCCTTTATTTGGGTACCTCGTGAGACTGAACGGCTGGGTTTAGCTTCACATGCATTCACTAATAAAGATGTGATTGTTCTTTTTTCAGAAAAAAAAAAAAAGTGACACTCAAGTGATCTTACGAAAATTTTAATAGTGTTTTTTTTTCCAACAAAAAAGCATTTTATCTTTTTTAGAAGCCATCAATATTTTCACTGTATCTAAGAACTGCGATGCCCTCATATACTTTCTTTTTTAAAGAATCACAAGATTGCTTATTGCGGCTTACATGGTTAACATGTCAGACACTCGTAAAGATTTTCAGATGAACTTAGCCGGTGCACTTTTTTCAACGGTTCGTGATGACCTTAAGAAGGATTCTGAGAATAAGTGCAACGATACTCTTTGCCACAAAGGAGAACTGCATTAATAAGGTTTTTATCGAAATATTATGTAGATGAAATATGGAAACAAGCAACAGATGAGTGTCCTCCTAAAATGCGGTAGAATGAACCGCATCATTCTACTTGGGCTCCTTTGTGTCTGAAAATTCATGAAGGACCCTTAAATGCTCTCCCCTGTGTGGAATCCGGACATATAAATATCTTGTCTTGTAGTTATTTCTGCAAGTAGAAAAGGCAGTTGTCTACCGGCTGTCGCATCCGTCAAGCGCTGGACCTGGATTTGATTCCCAGCGTTTTTCTGAAGTTCTGAAAATCCTGGGAAAACACCAAGAGCCTTTAAATTGACATTTCTGCAAGAGACATTCTGTCACTCATCTGAATACGAAACATTCATTCTAAACTGTCCGTCGGATTTGAATGACGAGAAAATGAATGCATCATATATTTTCATGAACACAAAAGGAAATCGATGAAATACATAAACTTAAGAGATTTTAGTCATCAGATAAGTAAAGTTATGAATGCCTGGATTATTAGCCAATTTGGCGGGCCTAATTATAAATTCCAAGCCTGAAGTCTCTCTGTTCCTTTTTTCTTTTTTTTGACAAGCCTTGCTTGAAGATGCGACAAAAGCTGACTTCAAGGAAATTATCGTAAAAATTAATGCAAAAACGTGCACAAGATCTCATAATTAAATTAACGCAAAAATATATGTGATTGGATCCGAGTATTGATAC
>JABKBK010000018.1:0-155986 GCA_014182545.1 Eucalyptus globulus
GGGACTTACCATTTTGTTTGATCAGCTCGCCTTAGCTTCTTGCGTGTATCTATGGAGATCAGTCCTTTTGTTATCCTCAAGTCTTATATGTTAGCTAACTTTTTATAATATTGTAACTGTTTTGGCAGGTGTCTCTCGCTCTATGCTCTCTGTACCTCTTTTTTTTTTTTTTTTTTTTTAACTCTGAGATCTTGCAACTGCATTTTCTTTGATCTTGTGCTAAATATATTTGGCCTGATTGGGGACTATAGGTTTTGTACGATGATCGGGACAAAGAAACCTTAAACCTTGAGAAGGAAAGGTGGGAGTTCATTGAGGATGATTTGCCAGTTGAAGTAAGTGTTCACTTTAATTTGTTATCTTTCCATGTTTCGTTTCATTAAGTGACATAACTCCCTCGCTTATGTGCTTTGGATATCTTGAAGCATCGACAGGTGGTTAATAATCCCAAACCCATTACTTCACCGTCATGTAAGTTTTGCCTTTTTCCGATATTTGTGCCGGTGTGTTTCTTTTTGTCCTAATGAAATTACCTGTCTTATTTGCTCATGATTGTTGTATCAGATTGAGAAAGCATAATGGGAATAAAGGAAGTTTTCCATTGATATTAAATTACAAAAAATATGTTCAGAGGTTAGATTTCAATACGCATTATCTTACTATTTTTATTGTTCGCTTGGCTGCAAGCTTAGTTCTCTTGTTTCTTTCCAGGGCCGGAGCAGCCACTAGACTGCAAGAAGTTGAAGAAGCTCCATTCTAGAGACATCTTGACAACCAGTGTACCAACATGTCGAATCTCTATCATGCTAAAGCATTCTGTCTTTCTTTATTCAGCGAGGCCTCGCAGCTCGGTGGTGCTCGGATCAACGGTTGAGGAAGGGGATACCTGGGATTGGCAGCAATTTTGTGAACTATACCTTCTCGTCAAGGAAAATTCTTTTCTACAAATATGAAGTTGTGAGAAGCATCCACATCGTACTAGAAGCTGGTGCGTGAGGCCTTTTCAATCTCTCCCACCAAAATTCTTTGACTCGCCGGTCTTGGTCCATCTCTTCAGGTTTTGCATAATGCGAGTTTGTACAAAATCCCTTGTCTTGAGCTCATAGATATTATTTGCTCTTGGATCGATATGAATCAGCTATTAAATTCTGGAGTTCATAGAGGTTTTTCAGTCTCGAGCTTACATGGCAAGCTGTAGCTCGAGGCTTTTGTCCCAAGTACTTAAAAATAGTCCTGACACTCAGAAATATGATAAAGAACAGAATTCAGTAGCCTTGGAGGTCCCAGAGACTATGACTTCTGCCATGAACAAGCTAAAATCTGAAATTTCTCTGGATTAGTATTCATTGAAGAAGAAAGGAATTGATGGGGTAATATATTGTTGATTGCTTTGGCATCACTTGCCACTTCTGTTTATTCATAACTATGCTGTTTCTTAAGTCGTGAGGAACCTTATAGTTTTCCTTTATATTTACACTAAACCCTTGTTGAACCATAACAGTGACCATAGGCAAAATTTTGTCTACAGGATAAAATTTTATCCTCTTTTGTGTCAATTAGATGTCTTGAGGATTCGTATCATTTCGATGTTGAGGACTTTTTGAGGACCATCTATTGTTCTCTGACTGGTGGTTTTTGTAACATTTTGTCTTGTAGTATTACTATGAAGGCGTTATTTGTGATCTTGGAGGCAACTTGTTATGTTGAGATAGCTGTCCCTAGACCTTTCATATTGAGTGCCTTGATCCTTCTCTCAAGGTAGTTCATAGCTATTAGAGGGGTCTTGCCTTGAGTTAGATGCGTTAATTGCTGTCATTTGTCTTATCGTACTTGATTGAGATAATTTAGTTGTCTCATTTTATGGTTTTCCATTTCCAGCGGATTCCACTAGGGAAATGTCAATGTCTTAACTGCCGCTCGAAAAATGATTTAGTTGAGCTAATAAGCCATCTTGATTCCAGTTTGAAGTGAGGTCGGATGAAAATTTGTGGGTCAAGATCGAAGACATTGTCTACCACGGAAAAAGTATCTCGAATGCTTGGTGGCTCCCATTTTCCAAGCAAGAGGTCTTTGAGTGGAGGGAATTCTATTGTGACACCTGAAGTTCAGCCATTATAAGGTAATCCAGATTTGTCCCCAGGAGAGGACCCATGCACCATCAAGCCTGGTTGCCCATCCCTGGGAGGTTCTACGGATGGAACCTCTTCCTCTCAGAAAAATGATGATGAACAGAAGGTAGATGTACCTTTAGCAAAAGCACCTTCAACTAGATGGTTAGCTTCTCCTTCTGTGCTCGCTTCATCTCATTCTCAACTGGTGAATTCAGAACAATATGATGAAGCATCAGAGAAAAATTCTCAATGTTTTGATGGATTCAATAGTCCAGATGGTCAAGCTGCTCTCGGAATTGGTGCTAGTAAAGAGAGAGCTAAGAAGAGAAAGCTTGTGCAGAAAAATGACATTCAGAAGAAACGCATGACTGACAATGGAAAGCAAATTATTGCTACTTCTAAGAGCAGGAATGAAGATGGCAAGCAAATTATTGCTGCTTCTAAGAGCAGGAATGATGATGGCAAGCAAATTATTGCTACTTTTAAGAGACATGGATTGAAGAAGAAAGCTGCAATACCTGAAATAGGTAATTCACAATTAAGAAAGAGAACAATTGTAAACAAAGGTTCACGGTCTGCCATGGAAGAAAATGGAGCAAAAGAAGGTTCAAATGGTCCAAATAAACAAAAGGTAGATACTTTTACATTGGCCTTTTCATTACTGACATATTACGCATAGACATATATAAGATACTTCTTGGCATTCACTTACATTTAGCAAATCTATGGGACTTACAAATTTTTATTTATTTATTTATTTATTTATTTGCTTTGCTTCCTAAGATATGAACCTCTACAATATATTGAGTGGACGTAGTTTGGTGTTTGGTCCACTTGCATGGCGTGTTTGTTTTCCAAAGATATCTAGAATCCCTGGATATCTTTTGGTTGCTAGTGAAAGGGCTAGTGAATACACCTAGAGGAGGGTGAATAGGTGTGAATAAAATTTTTCGCAGGACTTAATGATAGTGATTTGCTTTTAGAAGATGTTAGACAATAAGCATATTTCAACTTTAAGCAAATAGACAATTAGTAAATAAAAGTAAAAAGTTCAAGGATAAGAGAAAGTGAACACAAAGTTTATAGTGGTTCGACTTAGACTAAAGCCTACGTCCACTCTCCTCGCTGACAGCCTATTGGCTGGTTTCCACTAAGGATCATAAGAGAAGTTACAGCTTGTGATCTTGACTATCACAGTGATGAGTCTCTATCGAACTCTCACATAGTCTCACTAAGAGTTTCTCTCTTTTGTATACAATATTCAATTCGATGAAATGAAAAAGCAAGAGACTAGAAAGCTTCAGACTTTGGAATTCTCTCTTAAGCATCGTATCGAACAACCAAAGAGTCAATCCTTAAATACTCCTTCATGCCTTCTTGACTGTTGGCACTTTCCAAAGGAATTCTTCCAATCTACCTGTTGGACAGAATCAATTAAGGTGATCTTGAGTCGTTAGATAATTTGTGTTGAAAGCTCGTCAATCTTGTTCGCCCATACAAATCAGGATCTTGAGTTTCCATAAGTAGAACCTTCTAAGTTTAGCTCACCTTTCAAAGATCTTCATATCGGAGTAGGTTCCAATAAGAATAATTAAGCAAGTATATGTGAAATCCAGCTATAAGATCTTCCAATAAACATACGAAACGAAACTTTGAAGATAATCTTGCATCTGGATGATAATCCTGCGTTTGGATAAATCTTCATACTTGATCCTGAAATGTTAGTAAGGATAGACTTTGAGATTAAAATCGGGTGGATGTCGGTCTTGAGACTTTGACAATAAAGTCTTGAGATCTTCCAATATAGACTTGGAAATGTTTTGTCAACTTCAAAACAATAAAGGGGGTTTTCTTTAACAATCTCCCAATTTTTGATGGTGACAAAACTTTCTGCAAATTTGGAAAACTTTCGACCTGCAAAACAGTACTTATGCAATATATAATATCTTATAAATTTGATTAGAATTTTGAAAAGACTTTGGTTCTGCAACCACAAAACACATGTTAGTCTAAACCAATTATAAGTAATATCGCAAGCAAGCTTAATCACTGCACTTGCAAGCATCAAAAGATTAACAATATCCAAAGTCAAATGTCAATCCAAATCATAATCAAAAAGTCACATAAAGTAAAGTCCAAGTCAATAAAACCAAAATAAAACCAAAATGCAAATCTGCACTCAAACTCTCCCCCTTTTTGTCATCAACAAAAAGTGGAGACAAAAACGATTAAAAAGAGTTGGTTTGAATTAGGACTGCTTGGGGATACGAACGAGCTGGAAATCTCCCATGGACTTGACAGTGTCTTCAAGCTTCTTCAAAGACTTCTTAAGCTGTTGAATATCCGGATCCTTTGCCTGTTCTTGCAGTTGAAGCTTTAAGGCTTGAATCTGTTCTTGAAGAGAGTCTGTAGATTTCTTGAAGACAGTCATCATGTGCTTCATATCAAACTCAAAAGCATATTGCTGACCCTTTAATTCTAAAAGAAGCTCCATCACTCTCTGAAAATCTACAGAGTGATCTGTAGTAGTACTGGGACCAGCTGAATCAGTTGCAGGAGTTTGAAAATGAGGGGGAACATCAGTTGTTCTATCACCATGACTAGGAATGTATGCCTCAAAATTTGCTTCAAGGAATTGAGAGGCATAGACCTCTTCTGGGTCTGGTGGAGATTTGCTAACATCACTAGCAAAGATGGGTGAAGAAGTACCTCATTTTTCAGCATCTTCCCCTATCTTCGTGCCTTTAGGTGGAGAGATATGTTATTTTTCATGCTCTGCTTCAGTACTGTAGCGATGTTTTTCAGCAGTCTTACCACTCCTTGTCTTCTTCGAATCATCGGACAATGATGTAGCCAATGTTGGTTCAAAAGAGTCATCGCGACTCCTTTCTTCTTCGCTTCTTCTTCCTTCTTGTTATGCTCTTTCTCCTCCTTTTTCTTCTTGTTTTTTTCTTCTCTTCTTTCTGTTCCTTCTCAATCTCTGTTCTCTGTATGGGTTGCATAACTCTGTAGATTTTGCAAGGCAAGAGTTGAGATAGTGAGATCATCATCATCTTCTTCTTCATTTGCCAAGATAAAAGATCTCCTTTTCTTCACTGGTTCTGACATGGGCTCTTTGCCTTTCTGTTTCTTTGCAGCAGAGTCTTGCTTTGCCTTCACAGGAGACTTTTCCTTAAAGCACTCTAGCTCCTTGCTCAGTTCCTTCAACCTCATCTTAGAAACCATTTTAAGACCAATAACCATTGGAGCAATAGTTCTAGCACAAAGAGGAGCAAGAAGTTTGATCTTGAAATGCTTGAAGAGTTGTGAGATAAGCGTCGAGTAGGGAAGTTGTCCTTTGTCTTTCACCACAGTTCTATACATGTGCATAAGAATTGTGTTAGGAAGAGAGAACTTACAGCTAGAGATGATCGCATACATGAGCTTCGCTTCGGAACTAGAAACGTCTGTCTTTGAGGTAGACTTTGGCATGATGCAATTAATGACCACCTTGTGAAGAAGAATATTATATGCATTCATTCTTGAATAAGAAATCTTGCCTTCAACCATTCTGTCATTTACAATGGACAAGGTAGCATGGGCATAAGACACACCAATTGGTTGGAATCTTCCTCTTTCCACACCAATTAAGTCAGCCAAAGTGTCTACATCAACTATGAACTCTTTGTCCCTCATAGAAAAACTAAATTTATTTGCATCTATAAATGACAGATTTGAATAAAAATAAGTAGTGAGTTCAAGGTATGCAATAGCTGTCTTGGTGCAAAAACGTTCAAGTTGAAGAAAACCAAACTTTTCCCTCAAATTAACCTTCAAGGAGTCAAGAAAATCGAAATCTATGCTTCTAGGGTGCATGATTCTTCAATTCCAAAGTCTCTTAGATGTTGCCTCATCCATAAGATTTGAGAACAGCAACTTCCAAGTGCCACATATTCCGCTTCAGCTGTTGAAAGAGCTACAGTACTATGTTTTCTTGAAAACCATGATACTAGCTTGTTGCCAAGCAATTGGCATGTGCCAGAAGTGCTTTTTCTATCCACTTTGCATCCTGCCAAATCTGCGTCGGAATATCCAAGGAGAGTAAAGTCTCATTCTTTGGGATACCATAGACCTAGCTTTGGAGTAGTTGCAACATATTTGATGATTTGCTTTGCTGCACTAAGATGAGATTCTTTGGGATTTGATTGGAATCTAGCACAGATGCAAACACTAAACAAAATGTCAGGTCTGTGAATACTAGTATGAGCATCTAGAGGGGGTGAATATGTGTGAAAACAAACTTTTGCGAAGTATAGAGTAAAACTTTACTTTTAACCTGAGTCTGTTTAATAGTAGACTTTAAAATAGAAACGAGACTCTAACAATTAAATAAAGTTACGAGTAAAGTAAAAGAGTTTATGGAAGAGAATAAGAACACGAAGTTTATAGTGGTTCGGCTTAATCCAAGCCTACGTCTACTCTCCTACACTAGCAGCCCATCGGCTGGATTTCACTATGAATGAAAAGAGTCGTTACAGTATCACGTCCTTGATTCCACAGTGTAGAGACTCTGCTACACTTCCTCAAGGTCTCACAAATGTATAAACTCTCTTTTGAGTACAAGTTTACGCTCAACAATTGAATTGACAAATAATAAGGAGCTTCAGACTTTAGAATTTATCTATCGCGCACACACTCGAATAATTAGAATGTCTTCCTTATATACTCCTTCATGCCTTCATACCCATTGGCATTTTCCAAAGGAGCTCTTCCAATCTACCCTTTGGACATAATCAATTAGGAAGATCTAGAGTTATTTAAGGAATATGACGATAGCCCACCAATCATGCTCGCCCATACAATGGGGATCTAGGTTTCCATAAGTAGAACCTTCCAAGTATACTTCGCCAATTAATAGATCTAAATTACCTGAATAAAAATGAATAATAGATTCCAGGATGCTATATCCAGCCGAGATATCTTCTTTAGTCGATAGAATCAAATCCTTAAAGAAATACTCAACTCTGGATAAGTTTTCTTCGACGGTCTAGAAACTGTCAATGAGGGTAGACTTTGAATCTTAAGTCTAGTGGTCCAGCGGTCTTTAGACTTTGATGAAAGAGTCTGCAAGTCTTTAGACTAGACTGATGGAAACGTTTTGTCAGCTTCAAAACGAATACGGAAGTTTTCTCCAACAATCTCCCTCTTTTTGATGGTGACAAAACTTTCCTGTAGATTTGGATATTTTTGACTTGCAAAAGAATACTCAAGCAAACATGGATATCTCACATAAGATGATTGGTTTAGTAAAGATAGCATTAAATCTGCATCCACGGGAAATAAGTTAGTCCTGTAGATAAACAACTATCTTTGCCAAGAAATACCAACAGTGCTTAAGATACTGCAGCAAACATTTAAACGATCAAACAATCCAAATCCAAATCCAGTCACAACCAAACATCCAAACAAAAGTAAAGTCAATCAAAAGTCAAGTCAAACAAGAGTTAAATCTCAAATCTGCACCATCTCCCCCTTTTTGTTAGCATTACAAAGGTAGAGACGAAAAGATAATGAAATTAGGATTGCTTTGGAACGCGAACAAGCTGGAAATCTCCCATCGACTGGACAATCCCTTCCAGCTTTTTCAAGTCCTCCTTTAGTTGAGCCACTTCTTCACTCTTGGCATTAGCTTGAACTTGAAGAGCAAGGGCATGAATTTGATCATGCAAGGAAACTGAAGAGGCTTGACCTGCATTATGCAAATTTTGAACTTCACATCCTAGGGCATAAATCTGGCCTCTCATCTCCATAAGAATATCAAGCAGTCTTCGAAAGCCTGCTGAATTATCAGTCTGAGTGCTTGCCTCTGCATGATTAGTAGGAGTATTGGCAGATGATGGCAAGTCAGCATGAGCACCTAGATTTGGTGATGAAACCTCATGACATTTCTCTGGAAATTGAGAGGCATAGATGTCTTCTGGATCTGCAGGTGAACGGCTAACATCTTCACTAGTAAAAGCAATTGAAGAGGTACCTCTTTTCTCAGCAACTCCCCCTATTTCATTGCCTTCAGGCGGTGAGAAGTACTCTTCATTCTCTGTTTCCTCTTGTTCACCTCTTCCCTCTTCTTCCTCTGCTTCTTTTCTCATCGATTCTCTCTCTCCACTTCTTTGCTCTTCTTCTTCTCTGTCTTGATCCTCTCTTTCCTCAGTCTCTGGAACAGCACGTTGTAGATTTCTTAGTGCAAGGGCGGAAATGGTGATATCGTCCTCATCTTCTTCATCCTCTAGGATGAGTGCTCTTCTTTTCTTGGACGGAGCAGTCAATGGCTCTTTCCCTTTCCGTTTTGTAGCCGAAGAACCTTGGTAACTCTTGACCGGGGTTTTCTCCTTGAATTGCTCCAACGCTTTGTTCAGCTCCTTCAGACGCATTTTGGAAACCATTTTCAGTCCCACCACCATTTGTTCACAGGTACGCACACATAGAATCTTGGGAGGCTGAATATTGAAATGTCTGAATAACTTTGTAACAAGCGCTGAGTAAGGAAGTTGGCCTTTGTCTTTCACCATCGTTCTATACATGTGAAACATGATTGTGTGAGGCAGAGAGAACTTCTTGCCAGCGTTGATAGCATACATCAACTTTGCTTCTGAGTTGGAGACGTCGGTCTTCAAAGTCGATTTTGTTCTGAGGCCATTGATCACAATCTTGTGAAGAAAAATATTTGAGGCATTCATCCTCAAGTATGAAATTCTTCCTTCCGCCATTCCATCCCGAACAAGCTCTACTATCGCACGACCAACAAAAACATTAATTGATTGGAATGCCCCTCGCTCTACTCCAATCACATCCGCCAATGTGTCCATATCAACGATATAGTCCTAGTCTCGAACACTAAAAGAAAATCTATTCGCATCCAAGAAACTTAGATTAGAATAGAAGTACGTAGTGAGTTCTGGATGAGCCACCATTGATTCAGAGCAAAATTGTTCAAGTTGAAGAAGAGTGAATTTCTCTCGCAGCTTCACATTCAGGGAATCAAGGAAATCAAAGTCCACAATTCTTGGATTGATCACCCCTCTCTTTAGCAACTTAGAGTAAAGTCGCTTGTGTTTATCCGAGCGAAACAAATTTGTCCTTTTGCTTCGAATATTCGCCCCAACACCCATTCTAGGCTTAAAATGAGTGTACATTTTGGCATCATCATTCCCATCAGGCTGACTAAGACCTCCAACACATGGATCGCTTGGAATATTCGCAAATGCTCGTTCTACCGACCCCTAAGGAGCAACTCCCAATCGTTCCATTGTACGAAAAAAGTGAGTTTCATTTCGATACCCTTTCTCTTTCAAAAATTCATCAATATAGTTCAAGGGAGTGCCTCCCTTCTTCAAATCAGAGTAAAGCTTAAAGGTAAAAGTGGGCTTTTGAGTTCTTATGGGTTCTGCGCCTTCAATGATTTCTTCCTCTGCTCTTTGATCAATACCCTAAGATCTAGCTTGAGGAGATTGACACGGTTGAGAATGTTGTGGGCTCTGCTGCTATCTTGGAGATTCTTCTTCCTCGGTGAGGTTAAAATGTGTAGGTCCCTCACGCATGTGTTGTGGTCCCCTGTTCGTGATTCTTGATGACTTTCTTTGGGAAGCCATTCTCATAGTCTTTGAGAGATTCCAAACTCAATTCGCGAAAAAGGTGAGAACTTTGAAGATTAAACTAGAGAGTAAAAGTAAGAAAGTGAAGGTCTGTGCTTTTAGGGTTTGTGAGGAAGACGATCAGTATATAAGGCAATCAAAAAGAGGTATACGGAACAACGTAAAAGGAAAAATAAAAAGTGCCTTTTAAAAAATAACTGCATTTTTGAAAAATAGATAACTGTCATTTCAAAAGATAACTCCTTTTTCGAAAAGGAATGATTGTAATAATCACGAAAACTGGGGAAGATAACATCAATCAATTACAGATTAATGGATGATCGTACCTTTTCAAGATTTTATCCGTGATATAAAGATAGAAATAACTTACGGTCGTGAATCTGGATCTTCTGAGTCTGAGTATCTTTAGACTTTTATTCCTGAGTCTTGAACTTCTTCAGACTTTAAGATATTGAGTCTTGAACAAATAAGCTCGAATTGACTTTTCTCCAGATGCTTTGTAAAAATGTCCGCTAGTTGATTCTTTGAGTCAATGAATTGAATCAAGACTTCTCCATTTTGAACATGATCTCTAATAAAATGATGTTGAATCTCTATATGCTTTACTCTTGAATGGAGAATTAGATTCTTGGTAAGATTAATCGCACTGGTGTTGTCACATTTGATCTCGGTGCATGAGTCTTTCATTCCAAAGTCTCTTAGTTGTTGCCTTATCCACAAAATTTGTGAACAACAACTTCCAAGAGCCACATATTTTGCTTCACGCTGTTGAAAGAGCTACGTACTTTGCTTTCTTGAAAACCAAGATCGTTTCGTTTCCCAAGTAATTGACAAGTCTTGGAGGTGCTCTTTCTATCAAACTGCATCTGCTAGGTCTGCGTGCCTCGAATATCCAAGGAGAGTAAAGTTTCCTTCTTTAGGATATCAGAGACCTAAATTAGAGGTTGAAGCAACGTATTTGATGATGCGTTTTGCAGCACTTAAATGAGATTCTTTGGGATCTGATTGAAATCTACTTCATATTTGTCCAGCTTCGAGGAACTTGACATTGGTATGTCAGTCTTTTTGCAATTCTCCAAGCCAAACTTTTTAACAAGTTCTTTAGCATATTTTTCTTGGTGAATGAAAATTCCTTCCTTCAATTGTTTTACTTGAAGTCTGAGAAAGAAGGATAGTTCACCCATCATGCTCATTTCAAACTCATCCTACATAGTCTTAGAGAATTTCTTGCACAGATTTTCGTTAGGTGATCCAAAAATAATATCATCAACATAAATTTGGACAAGTAAAAAGTTTTTGCTTTCTCTTTTGATAAACAATGTAGTATCTACTTTACCTTTAACAAAGCCATTTTGGATTAAAAACTTACTTAACCTGTCGTACCAAGCTCGAGGTACTTGCTTTAAACCGTATAGATTCTTTTTCAGTTTGAATACAGAGTCTGTTTTCCATGGGTCTTCAAAACTGGGAGGTTGTTCCACATAGACTTCCTCTTGGATAAATCCATTTAGGAAAGTGCTTTTGACATCCATTTGGAATAACCTGAAATTCTTATAATAAGCAAAAGCAAGTAATAATCTAATTGCTTCTAATCTTGCTACTGGTGCATAAGTCTCATCATAGTCTATCCCTTCTTCTTGCGTATATCCTTTGGCCACGAGTCTTGCTTTGTTCCTTATGACTTTTTATTTTTTGTTTATCTTATTCCTGAAAACCCATTTAGCTCCAATGATAGATTTACCTTTTGGTTTAGGAGTCAATTCCCAGACATCATTGATACTGAATTGCCTAAGTTCTTCTTGCATAGATTCAATCCATCTTTCATCGGTTAAAGCTTCTTCTATGCTTTTGGGTTCTATTTCAGATATAAGTGCCATAGCACTAGACTCTTCACGCCTTTTGGATATTGTACGAATTCCTTCATTAATGTCACCAATAATGAGTTCTTTGGGATGACTAGACTTGTGCTTCCAGTTGCTGGTTGATATGTCAGACTGTTGTTCTTTTTCTTCATTTGATTCTTTAACGATCATTTTTTGCTGATCTTCTGAAGTCCGAGTTGCTTCTGGAGATTTAGACTTTGTAGAGTCTAGAGCAGGTTCAGATTCTTTAGGTTGAGTCCGAATCGATTGATTCTGTATAAAATCTTGAAATTTGACATTCATCGATTCCTTCACAGATTGAGTCTTTTTGTTGTATACTCTGTAAGCTTTGTTGGTGGTTGAATATCCAAGGAAGATGCCTTCATCTGATTTTGCTTCATACTTACTAATTCGATCATTTGCATTTTTCAATATAAAACATTTGCATCCAAACACATGAAAATAAGAAACAATTGGTTTCTTTCCTTTCAACAACTCATAGGGAGTTTTCTCTATAATAGGCCTTAAGAAGACTCTATTAATAATATAGCACACTGTGGAAACTGTTTCAGCCCAAAAACGAGGGGAAATGTTACTTTCAATTAATAAAGTTCTAGCCATTTCCTGCAACGATCTATTCTTCATTTCCACAACTCTATTCTGTTCTGGAGTGTATGGTGAGGAGAACACATGCTGAAAACCAGATTCATCACAGAATTTAGCAAAGTCTTGATTTTCAAACTCACCTCCATGATCTGTCCGTATACTTGAAATAACATATCCTTTCTCATTTTGAACTTTCTTAGCAAATTTTATAAAATAAGAGAAGGTTTAAGACTAACTTGCCAGGAAATATACCCAAGTGAATCGTGAATAATCATCCACTATTACTAGGCAATATTTCTTAACTCCAATGCTCTGGGTTTTGGTTGGTCCAAAGAGATTCATATGCAAGAGCTATAGCATACGATTAGTGGGAACTTGATTTATTGGTTTGAAAGAATTTCTAACCTGTTTTCCCAATTCACACGGTGTGCATAGATCAGATTTTTGATATGTCAGATTAGGTAGTTCACAAATAAGCTTCTTTGCAGAGATCTTGGCTATTTGCTTCATGTTGATGTGGCCAAGTTTTCTATGCTAGAGATTAGCTTCCTCTTAAATTGAAATTAGACATTGGGATTTTTCTGATTTGATATCTAAGAGATATATATTCCCATGTCTTCGCCCGTGAATGTCTCGAGAAGAGTCTTTCTTGGTTCTGAACATATTCCTTCTTGAAAGTTGATTTTGTAACCTGTGTCGCACAGTTGGCTGATACTCAGCAAATTGTAATTGAGTCATTCCACCAAGGAAACGTTACTGATTGTGAGACTTTCAATCTTTATGGTTCCGTATCCCACAATTCTGCCTTTGCTATTTCCTCCAAAAGAAACTTTTTCACCATTAATTTTCATAAGCTTTATGAAACAACTCGAGTCTCTTGTCATATGTCTTGAGCATCTACTATCCAAGTACCATTTAACCTTTTTCTTGATAGTGACCTGTATTTAAAAAAGAAACTTAAGCTTTCTTTGGTACCCATACTTTCTTGGGTCCAGTGGAGTTAGTGCAATATACAGTCTTTGCCCAAACCTTCTTAATGGGTCTCCAAACCATATGACATTCTTTCTCAAAATGTTTTGAGCTGTTGCACTTAGAACATTTAAGAGCACTGCGGCCTACAGGTTTTACAAAGACTTTTTGGAAATGATTTCTATAAAAATCTTTTGTAGGTCTTTGTTTAATTCTTTCCTTTACTTTTGGAAAATCAATTAGATAAATGGTTTCAGCAGTCATTCCCAAGTTTGATTTGCTAAAGTAAGGTCTTTGTACTGAAAGAATCTTTTCTAATTTCTCAAAACCTATTGAAAACCTTTTCGAAATACTTGAGATATCATTTTTCAAAAGTGCATTTTCTGTTGAAAGTGAGTCTGCATTTTCTTTCAAAGTAATAATACTTTTATCCAAATTTTTGACTTTTTCTTTCAAAACAATCTCCTGTTGCTTCAGTGCAGAATTTTCTCTTTTTAGTTCGGAAATCCTATTGAGAGAGGTTTTGAGACTAAGACATAATTCATCAATATATTTAGAGACTTTAGTAGGAATTTTTAAATTACTTACCTCGATTTCACTGTCAGAGTCTGAGTCTGTCTCAGAGTCTGAATCTGATTCTGATTGTGCCATTAGACAAATATTGGCATAATCATCATCACTTTCTTTACATTCGGTATCACTCCAAGTTTCTGCTTTGAGAGCTTTTCTGTATTTCTCAGCTTTTCCCTTCTTTTTCTTTAGTAAGAGACAGTTGGGTCTAATGTGTCCCTTTTTCTTGCATTCAAAACAAATCACATCTTTATTGGAATCATCATCCTCAGCTGATTTATTTTGAAACCTTTGAGAACTTTGTTTCTTCGAATTGAATCTTCTTCCCTTTTTGTTCAATTTTCTGAACCTTCTTATCATGAGAGCAAGCTCTTCATAGTCCATATCGTCTTCAGAATTTGTAACATCAGAATCATCATTAGATTTTAATGCAATGGATTTTTTACCTTTGGGATCTTCATCTTCATTGATTTGCTCCACTTCATAAGACTGAAGTGTGCCAACCAATTCGTCAATAGAGAGTGGCATGATTCTTTGTGTCTATCTTATTGAGGTCTTTACGTGATTCCAATCTTTGGAAAGTCCACGTAGTAACTTGTTAACCTTCATGGGTCCAGAGATTGGTTGACCTTGATACTCAAGACCATTCACGATTTCTGTAAAATGACTAAACATGTCGGTGATAGATTCTCCTGGTTTCATCCTGAATGTTTCATATTGACCGAGCAGAATATTGATTCTTGTTTCTTTCACTCAATCGGTTCCTTCATAGGTGATGTGCAATCTATCCCAAACTTCTTTAGTTGTTTCACAAGAAGATATTATGTTATATTCAGTAGGAGATAATGCACAATATAAAGAATAAATTGCTTTTGCGTCAAGAGCTTGTCTCTTGGTTATCTCTTATTGAGTCATCTCGCTGGACTCAACAGCTTCTTTTCCCCTTTCTAAGACTATTGTAGTTTTAGGAATGATTCCTTTGTCTACCATATCTCATTCAAAAGGGTCTTTCAATCTTAGGAATGCCTTCATTTTGTTCTTCTATATATTGTATTCCTTCCCATCAAAGTAAGGCGGTCTGGTGTTGCTTTGCCCTTCAACCAAACCTGGAGCCAACATACTAGCCATGGATCGTTAACTCTAAAGTAAAAACACTTCAATTTAAATGAGTATATAGGCTTTGATACCAATTGTGAATGCTAATATGAGCACCTAGAGGGGGTGAATAGGTGTGAAAACAAACTTTTGTGAAGTACAAAGTAAAACTTTACTTTTAATCTGAGTCTGTGTAACAGTAGACTTTAAAATAGAAACGAGACTCTAACAATTAAATAAAGTTACGAGTAAAGTAAAAGAGTTTAGGGAAGAGAATAAGAACACGAAGTTTATAATGGTTCGGCTTAATCCAAGCCTATGTCCACTCTCCCGCATTGACAGCTCATCGACTGGATTTCACTATGAATGAAAAGAGTTGTTACAGTATCATGTCCTTGATTCCACACTGTAGAGACTCTGCTACACTTCCTCAAGGTCTCACAAATGTATAAACTCTCTTTTGAGTACAAATTTACGCTCAACAATTGAATTGACAATGAACAAGGAGCTTCAGACTTTGGAATTTATCTATCGCGCACACACTCGAGTAACTAGAACGTCTTCCTTATATACTCCTTCATGCCTTCATACCCGTTGGCATTTTCCAAAGGAGCTCTTCCAATCTACCCGTTGGACAGAATCATTTAGGAAGATCTTGAGTTATTTAAGGAATATGACGATAGCCCACCAATCCTGCTCGCCCATACAATCAGGATATGGGTTTCCATAAGTAGATACTTCCAAGTATACTTCGCCAATCAACAAAAACTAAATTACCCGAATAAAAACGAATAATAGATTCTGGGATGCTATATCCAGCCGAGAAATCTTCTTTAGTCGATAGAATCAAATCCGTAAAGAAATACTCAACTCTGGATAAGTTTTCTTCGATGGTCTAGAAATTGTCAATGAGGGTAGACTTTGAATCTTGAGTCTGGTGGTCCGGCGGTCTTCAGACTTTGACAAAAGAGTCTGCAAGTCTTCAGACTAGACTGATGGAAATGTTTTGTCAGCTTCAAAATAAAAATGGAAGTTTTCTCCAACAAGGTCTATATGCAGTAAGGTAAAGAAGTGATCCAATAATACTCCCCTGTATAGCTTTTGATCCACAATCTTTCCTTCTTCATCTTTATCCAGCTTTGAAGAGCTTGACATATGTGTCTCTGTCTTTTTACAGTTTTCCAATCCAAACGTCTTGGTAAGATCTTTCACATACTTCTCTTGGTGAATGAAAATTCCTTCCTTGGACTGTTTTACTTGTAATCCCATAAAGAAATTTAGCTCACCCATCATACTCATTTCGAATTCATCCTGCATACATCTAGAAAACTTCTTGCATAGACTTTCATTAGGTGAACCAAAAATAATGTCATTAACATAAATTTGAACAAGTAGAAAATCTTTACCTTCCTTTTTAATGAACAAGGTAGTATCTACTTTTCCTTTAACAAATCCATTTTGAGTTAAGAAATTACTTAACCTTTCATACCAGGCTCGAGGAGCTTGCTTTAGTCCATACAGAGCTTTTTTCAGTTTGTAGACTGAGTTTGGTTTTCTTGGATCTTCAAAACCACGTGGTTGTTCCACATAGACTTCTTCTTGGATAAATCCATTTGGGAATGTGCTCTTTACATCCATTTGAAATAACCTGAAACTTTTAAAGCAAGCAAAAGCAAGTAATAATCTAATTGCTTCTAACCTCGCTACTGGTGCATAGGTTTCGTCATAGTCTATCCATTCTTCTTGCGTATATCCTTTGGCCACTAGTCTTGCTTTGTTTCTGATCACTTTTCGTTTCTTGTCCACTTTGTTCCTGAAAACCCATTTAGCTCCAATAATAGATTTAGCTTTTGGTTTAGGAATTAGCTCCCAAACATCGTTGATGCTGAACTGTTTGAGTTCTTCTTGCATAGCTTCAATCCAGCTTTCATCAACCAAGACTTCTTCTATACTTTTGGGTTCAACTTAAAAAATTAGTGCCAAAGCACTAGACTCTTCTCGCCATTTGGATCTGGTATGAATTCCTTCATCAATGTTGCCAATGATAAGTTCTTTGGGATGACTAGACTCGTGCTTCCAATTGTTGGTTGATTTGTGAGTCTGCTCATCCTTTGTTTCAGTTGAATCTTTTGGTTCTTCCCGTTGTTGAATTTCAGGAGTCTGAACTTTTACAGGGGAAGTAGACTTTGTAACATCTCGAGCAGGTTCAGTCTCTTCAAGTTGAGTCTCTACCACTTGATTCTGCGTAGAGTCTTGAAACTTGACATTCATAGACTCTTCAACAGACTGAGTCTTTTTGTTGAAGACTCTGTAGGCTTTGCTTGTTGTTGAGTAGCCGAGAAAAATTCCTTCATCTGACTTTTCTTCAAACTTACCGGTTCGATCATTTGCATTTTTCAAAATAAAACACTTGCAACCAAACACATGAAAATAAGAGACATTTGGCTTTTTTTTCCTTTAAACACCTCATAAGGAGTTTTCTCTAAAATAGGCCTAAAAAATACTTTGTTAATGATATAACAAGCTGTAGAAACTGCTTCAGCCCAAAAACGAGAAGAAACATTGCTTTCAATTAAAATAGTTCTTGCCATTTCCTACAACGATCTATTCTTTCTTTCCACAACCCCATTTTGCTCTAGAGTATATGGTGATGAGAAAATATCCTGTAAACCAAATTCATTACAAAAATTTGCAAAGTTTTGATTTTCAAACTCACCTCCATGGTCTGTTCGTATGCTTGAAATAACATAACATTTCTCATTTTGAACTTTCTTGGCAAACTTTGAAAAGTGTGAAAATGTTTCAGACTTACTTGCCAATAAGAATATCCATGTAAAGCAAGAGTAATCATCCACGATTGCTAAACAATATTTCTTTTCACCAATACTTTGAGTTCTAGTTGGTCCAAAAAGATCCATATGTAGAAGCTGCAAAACACGATTAGTAGAAACTTGATTTATAGGCTTAAAAGAGCTTCTAACATGTTTTCCCAAGACACATGGTGTGCATAATTCAAACTTTTGATAACTCAAGTTGGGCAGTCCATGAACATGCTTATTGGAGGAAATTTTGGCTATCTGCTTCATATTGACATGACCAAGCTTTCGATGCCAAAGATTTTCTTCATCTTGAATAGAAACTAGACACTGAGAGCTTTCTGGTTTTATATCTAGTAGATAGATGTTTCCATGTCTTCGTCTAGTAAAAGATTGAGACAAATCTTTGCTAGTTCCTGAGCAAATGCCTTCTTGGAAGTTGATTTTGAATCCAGTGTCGCATAATTGACTTATGCTGAGTAGATTATAGTTCAACCTTCCACCAAGGAGACGTTATTGATTGTGAGACTGCCATGATATGCTAGTCCATTCACAATTTATGTGAAACAACTAAACATGTTAGTAATGGATTCTCCAGGCTTCATCTTGAAGGCTTCATACTGTTCGAGTAGAATATTGATATTTGTTTCTTTAACTCAATCAGTTCCTTCATAGGTAATGTGCAACCTGTCCCAAACTTCTTTTGCTGTTTCACAAGATGAAATTCTATTATATTTAGTTGGAGATAAAGCACAATATAAGGAATAAATGGCTTTAGCATCAAGAGCTTGTCTCTTGGCTATTTCTGCTTGATTCATTTCGCCAGCATCCTTAGTCTCCTTTCCTCTTTCTGAAGTTGATGTGACTTTAGGAATAATCCCTTTTCTACCACATCCCATTCTAGAGGATCTTTCGATCTTACGAATGCTTTCATCTTGTTCTTCCATACGTCGTATTCCTTCCCATCAAAGTAAGGAGGTTTGGTGTTGCTTTGACCTTCAACCAATCCTGGAGCCAAAATACTAGCCATAGATCTTTAGCTTAAGAAGTAAAAACACTTCAACAGAATAAGCACACAAGCTCTGATACCAATTGAAAGGGTTAGTGAATACACCTAGAGGGGGGTGAATAGGTGTGAATAAAAATTTTCGTAGGACTTAATGAAAGTGATTTGCTTTTAGAAGATGTTGGACAATAAGCATATTTCAACTTTAAGCAAATAGACAATTAGTAAATAAAAGTAAGAAGTTCAGGGATAAGAGAAAGTGAACACAAAGTTTATAGTGGTTCGGCTTAGACCAAACCTATGTCCACTCTCCTCGCTGACAGCTTATTGGCTAGATTCCACTAAGGATCAAAAGATATGTTTTTTTTTTTGGTAAGGGTAAGAGATATAATAAAAAGGGGAAGGAAAAGCTAAACAACCCATGGCTTCAAAAAACTTACACTCTCAAAGAACATGCTCATAAAGAGTGAAAGGAAACCGAAAGAAAAAAGCCTAGCAGCAAGCAAAAGGACCAAAGCCAGCACAAGAGGCGTTAGCACCCAAACAACCCAAGGGCCTAACTAGCCAGAGTACAAACAACAGAGGAGAAGATGGAAGGATCTAACTCCCAGCACCGTTGTAATCTTCTATTTCTAGTGGAGTCGACCACATTCCTGTAGGTGAGAGCCTTATCTTGAACGAATTTGATAAGGTGCTTCTTCATGGTCGAGGTAGAAACATGCTCGCTCCTGAAGAGGATATCATTCCTATTCTTCCAGATGATGTGACAGAGAGCATCAAAGGAAAAGTGGCCAATATATTTATGGAACTCCTTGCCCGCCAAGAAGGTAGTAGCCCAAGATAGCATATCCTCCTAAGGCTTGTTGCTCCAAGGGAGTCCACATCTGGTCGCCCAAAAGAAGGCAATACGCGATGTAATGCGACATCCAAAAAATAAATGATCAATTGAATCAAGTTCCTCTTCACAGAAAAGGCATAATGCATCATCGATCCTACCATGAGCCATGAGAAGGGATTGAGTAGGCAGCCTTAGCTTGGTAATGAGCCAAATGTTAAATTGATATCGAGGTAGGATGTCATTGTTCCAGATGAAACCATTCCAACTAACTCGATTGTTCTTTTGCCTTATAAGCTCCCAAGGCTCGGCCACTGAGAACACTCCCCAGGGATTCTCCCTCCAACAAAACCGATCCTTAGCATCCGTCAAAGAAGGGAGCGGCAAACCCCAAGTTGCAATCATTGACCATATAGCGTGGCCGTCCTCAAAAAAAGGTCAGCCACCGTAGCCTGCCTTGAAAGACCAGATCTATAGATAAGCGAATTTGTGAATATTAAGTTCAAAGGACCCCTAGGGTGCCAATTATCAAACCAAAGCGAAGTGTCGAGGCCATCGCCTATCCTCCAATGGAAGCGGAGCTAGAATTCTGTCCTGAGTTGTAGAATTTTCTTCCAAGCCCAAGAACATAAAGTCAGCTTCTTTCCTACCTAGAAATTCCTCCTTTTAAAGAATGTCGAGTGAATCCATCTACACCATAAAGATTCTTTGTCAGAGAATAGAATCTAGATGTGCTTAAGCATAGCCACCTTGTTGCACTCGCGTAGTCTCCGGATACCTAGGCCTCCCTCCACCTTAGGAAGATAAATGTCCTCCTAGGAAACTTTGGCACCCCCTCTCCCCATGTGAGGTCCTTTCCATATGAATTGTCTAAGAATCCGCTCTATCTCATCCAGCACTGCTGCGGGGAGAATGAAAACACTAGCCAGTAGGCCTGAATGGCATGGAGAACTGACCTAATCAGTTGAAGCCGACCAACAAAGGATAGGAATCGAAGAGTCCAAGATTGCACCTTGGATGTGATACGCCTAACTAGAACGGCACAATCCACTTTCCTAAGCCTTGAGGTGATGATTGGAACACCCAATTATCGAACTGGAAGTGAACCCTCCTAGAAGCCAAGTTCGTTCAAGATATGTTCCCGAAGAGACAGAAGACCACCAGAGAGGAACACTTCACTTTTTCTCGAATTTGGGAGGAGGCCACTCCAACCCGAAAACTACTGTAGACCCTCCTTGAGAAGCTTGATCGAAGGCATGTGGCCCTCACAGAAGAGAAATACATCATATGTGAAGAAAAGATGTGATAGGGTAGTCGGCTTACACCTCCAGAAGAATCTGAACTCAAATTGAATCGAGCACCTCTTAAGAACCCCCGAAAGCACCTCCATCACCAGCGTGAACAAATAGGGAGATATGGGATCCCCCTGATGAAGGCCCCACCCATTAGGAAAGAAGCCATGAAGTTCTCCATTTAGCGCAATGGAGAACCGAGGAGTCCTGACACAAGTCATTATGAGTTGAACCAGCCGATTAGGAAATCTGAAGGCAAGAAGAGTATTCTCAAGGAATTGCCAATTCACGGTATCATACACCTTTCTGAAATCAACCTTGATCGCACACTTTGGGGTGCGAGGCTCCACATGAAACCCAGCAAAAAGTTCCTACGCCAAGAGGATATTGTCTCTGATTCATTGACCCTTAACGAATGCACTTTGGTGGGGGCTCACCAGATCTTTGAGCACGGTAGACACCTTATTCGCCAACACTTTGGCAATGATCTTATATACCGTATTGCAACAAGCAATGGGCCTATAATCATCAACCGTAGTTGCATTGGGAACCTTGGGAACCAGCACCAGGATGGTGTTATTGATTTTCTTAAGGAGCCTCCCTGAAATAATTTTTTTTTATAGCTTCCGTGACCAGTTGACTCACCGTATCCCAATTCTTCTTAAAGAACTCTATCATGAAGCCATCTGGTCCAGGCGCTTTACCTCGGTGGAGGGAGAAGAGGGTGTCTCGCACCTCAAGGTCTGAAACCGGCCGATCGAGAAGAAGTCCACAAAATGCTGCTAGACCAAATGAAGGTCAGTGATTTGGCTACCTGAGTCATCCACCACAGAGAGAATTCTATTCCCCAATTGTCTTTTACTAACATAATGGTGAAAGAACTTGGTATTTCGATCACCCTCTTTGAGCCATCTGATACGCGCTTTCTGCCTGAAGAAAGACTCCTCCTGGGATTGAAGTTCCAATAGGTCCCGGCTTTGAGCCCTTTCCAGATCTGCAAGAACTACACTAGTATGATCTTGAAGTAAGTCCACTTGGGTCTGCTTTAAGGCTTCCCTCGCATTGGACATTCTGAGAGAGATGTTGGCAAAGGACTCCTTATTCAACTGCTTAAGACGACCTTTGAGGGCATTCAGTTTACACACAAGCCTAAACATAGGCACCCCCAACACTGGAGCCTCCCACACCTGTTTCACGATTGAATCAAAGTTCGGATGCTGCATCTAGAAATCAAATAACTTAAACGGCCTTTTCCGAAGAACCGGGTTCTCCACCTTAACCAGCATAGGTGAATGATCTGAGATCCCAGGGGCGAGAAAGGAAGCCTCCGAGTAAGAGAAAACCTGGCTCCAACACAAGTTCACCAAAACTCTATCGATCTTCCTCATCTTAGTGTGGGACCTGAAGAAGTGGACCATGTGAACCGGAAACCCACATACCTAAGGTCTTCCAACTCCGCCTGATCAAGACACTGCCGGAACTCATCAAAGGATGGTAGCCAAAGGTTAGAGCCACCCACTCTATCCGAGGGATCCTTGATCGCATTAAAGTCTCCCATGACAATCCAAGGTACATCTTGAAGGGAAGAGCTCCTAGTCACCAGATCCTCCTAAAGTGAACGCCGATACATAAAAGAATGCACCATATAAATGATAGAGACAACACAGATCGCACCAGAATCCAACCAATGAACTTTCCCATGAAAAGCCTGATCCGAGATCGATAGAGGCTCCAAAGAAACTGTAGCTGGATCCCAGCCTATCCAAATCCTGCCTCTATCAGAAAACTCTGAGTTGACATGCCAACACCAGTTCACCATCAGCTTTCCAGTAATAGCATTAAAGAGGTGATGAGGTAGTTTAGTCTTAACTAACCTGACCAAGGATAATCTTTACAAAGGAGAGGGGGAAAGGATTACCTCCTTTTAGAAGAGCTTCACCTAGTGACAGGCGGAGGAAGCCGTGCCTTCGAAGGGGGATTCGGAACTAAGGCAAGTGGCTGGTCTTGTATTGAGGAAGGGTGTGGGTCTGGGGCAAGGGCAAGCCTCCTATCCACATCCGTCTTCGGAGAGGTGCAGGGAGAAAGGATGTCTTCATCTGAGGAAGCGATGAGGTCGGAGGCCTCAGCCCCCTCACATGGACCATCCAAAGCAGGAACATCATGCTCTAGTAGATGGACATCATTGTCCAAAGAAGAGGTATCTTCATTAGGCTAAGATATGATCAACTGACCTCTATGGCTCTTCCAAGAGTAGGATATAGGCAGTCTCTTCTCAACCGCCATTGCCTTTAGCTTCAAGGACCTCTCATCATCAACAGGCGAGGTATCAAGAAGTTGAGGTATGGTCTTCTTCTTCTTGCTTTTAACCTTCTCCTAGCCCTAATCAAGACCGCCAAGCGCTGCCGATTCCGAGGCGGAAGGTCGGGCCATCTCCAAAGCAGGAGGGGCACGGTGATGATTCGTCGGGGACGAAGGGGATCGAGTAGGGGCAAGGGCAGCACACTTGTGCCCAAATACTCCACATTTTTGGCACTCCACTAGCTTCCACTCGAATTCAATTGCAATGGCCCTAGGAACACCATCGACATTTACTTCCACCGAAGAGACCCTAGGCTGATTTGCTTGAATCTCGACACATACACGAGCAAAAGAAATCATCCTCTTCTCCTTGGTGCGTTGATCCACAAAAAGTGGTTTCCCCACCAAGCTAGCAATAGCACCAATTGCTGGTGTGGACCATAGGTCAAGGGGCAAGTTCTTGAGCCTTACCCAAACCGGGACAATAGATTGTTTGTCCTTCTTCAACTCCATTAACGGCTTCCATTGTTCCAAAAAGAGCAGAACTCTAGCAACAGTGAGGGGACCCTCTTCCAGAATTTTCCTTCGAATCAATGGGTCCAGGATATGAAAATAATAAAAGCCTTGGTCGTCAGCCAGTACATCAACTAGTCTCGGACCCCAAGTTTTCTTTAAGGTATGCTCTATGAGCTGAAATGGGAGCCTTCTCCCAACAAAGTATCCAATTAGGAACTCGTTTCATTTAGGATCCGCAACCTGGAGGACCTCATTCATCAGGTTGACAACCAATTTCCCATCCACAAGCGTCGGTGGAACATAAGGGAGCTCAAAGCCCTTAGCTGCCAATCACGCAACATTGACCCATGATTGGGATTGGGGTGGCTTGGAGGACTGATCTTGTTTGCTTGGGACCCGTTTGGTAGGGGCCCTTAACCGACTCCTACCCCTTAATCTGTCTATCCAAGGAGGCCTAGAAGAATGACCCCCAAGGTATTCACACCCTTCGATGCACTCCCCCTATTCGGGGACCTTGAGTCTTCCTAGCTAATCGGACTGCATCAATGGGAGGGGGGAGCTAAGGCCCTTCCCTTCGCCAGAGCCAACGGCCTTCTCAACCGAAGAGGCCGCCATAACTCTAGCAAGCAGAAGTCGCTTTGTCTTCTACCGAACAGCCGAAGAGGAAGAGTTCATGCCAGGCCAACCAGCAAGGAGGAGGATGGTAGACGACTCCTTCCCCCTCCTATAGGCCACACTTCACCCCAAGGACTGCTAAAAAAGACCCGTAGTAGCCCACCCTAGCGACTCAGCAGAAGTCGATGGGTTAGGAGGAATCCTTCTAGGCCAACTAGCAAGGAGGAGGATGGTGGGCGACCTCAGCTCCCTCCTTTGGGCCGAGCTTCACCCCAGGAGTCGCTCAAGCAGGCCCTTAGCTACCGACCCCAGCGACTCGGCGGGTAGCGCTCGGGAGGGCAAGCTGGATCTCCACCGAGCAAAAGAGATGGGCTGATCCGTTCGGTGAGGAGCAAGATCGGTGGGTTAGGAGGAATCCCTCCAAAATTTGGAGCAGATGGACACCTAAAGCTCTTGGGCCGAGTGCATGCCAGAAACGATGAACAGTGTTCAGTTTGCCCCTCTTGGAGAGAGTCGATGAACAGTACCACTTCCCCAAATTGTTGTTGTGCTCCTAAAAGAGATGTTACAGCTTGTGATCTTGACTATCACAGTGATGAGTCTCTATCAAATTCTCACACAGTCTCACTAAGAGTTTCTTTTGTATACAATATTTAGCTCAATGAAATGAAAAAGCAAGAGACTA
The DNA here is from genome assembly GCA_014182545.1 of Eucalyptus globulus. Classification (NCBI taxonomy): domain Eukaryota; kingdom Viridiplantae; phylum Streptophyta; class Magnoliopsida; order Myrtales; family Myrtaceae; genus Eucalyptus; species Eucalyptus globulus. The sequence goes on from JABKBK010000018.1 coordinate 24,908, forward strand.
GAAAGTTTCAGACTTTGGAATTCTCTCTCAAGCACCGTATCGAACAACCAAAGAGTCAATCCTTAAATACTCCTTTATCCTTTCTCGACCGTTGGCACTTTCCAAAGGAATTCTTCCAATCTACCTATTGGACATAATCAATTAAGGTGATCTTGAGTCGTTAGATAATTTGTGTTGAAAGCCCGTCAATCTTGTTCACCCATACAAATCAGGATCTTGAGTTTTCATAAGTAGAATCTTCCAAGTTTAGCTCACCTTCCAAAGATCTTCATATCGGAGTAGTTTCCAATAAGAATAATCATTCAAGTATATGTGAAATCTAGCTATAAGATCTTCCAATAAACATACGAAATGAAACTTTGAAGATAATCTTGCATCTGGATGATAATCCTGCGTTTGGATAAATCTTCATACTTCAGTCTAGAACTGTTAGTGAGGATAGACTTTGAGATTAAAATTTGGTGGACTGTCGGTCTTCAGACTTTGACAATAAAGTCTCGAGATCTTCCGATATAGACTTGGAAATGTTTTGTCAACTTCGAAACAATAAAGGAGTTTTCTCTAACAGCTAGTTCTAAGTTGATGGTTTCCACGTGCAAAGGCACAGGGAAAGTCCTTTTTATTGAGGCTTGATGATATATTTAAAATTGATTTTGTGGTGCAGAAGCTTTCTGGAGAGTTGAAAAGCCCACGAGTAAAGCCAAACAAAAGAGACCGTCATGTGAATGATACATCAGTGTGCATAAGCGGCACTGCCAGAGTGAATTTCAGCAGGTAAATCTACTTATGACCAACTTTGTTGTTTGATTCTGGCGATCGATCTTAGAATCCATCTTTAATTCATTTGACCCTTTTCTGCTTTTCAGGTTGATCGAGTTTTGGGCTGTCGTGTTAGAGGTAATGATGCAAGTTCATTGTTTTATGTTTATGTGTGTATTGTAGACATCCTTAATTCTGTTAGTTTACTTGTTCTAGAGAAGCAGGACATACATCGACATAGTACTTCCGATGAAACCAACTTAGATGCAGGAGACAGGGCTGGACTTGCTGATGACAGACAAGCTGATATAAGCATTGACAGTGATATCAAACTGCACAATTTGAATGCTTTTCAATGGTTATTCGTAGGGGAAAGCGTGTGCGCGGTTGCTGGCGCGTGCGAGGCACATGCCAGCTGATGTCATTGTGAAGTTAGCTACACGCATGTCGCACGTGCCGGTCGGTCAGTCCAACCCAGCCCAACCGGTCCGAGCGGTCCGTTCGGTCCGTTCGGCCCGCCCGACCCGGCGACCCGACCCGGTTGACCGTTGACGACCGTTGAACTTTTACGACCGTTGACCGTTGATCGTTGACTTTGACCGTTGACCCAAAAAAAGAAGGAAAATAATGTGTTTCTTTTTCCAATTAAGTCTATGTGGATTATATGTGATCCCTTATTTGTTCTACATTTGTTGCAGGAACAATGCCTCCCTTTAGGTTGTGCACACCTATTCGCGCAATTACCGATGAACAAAAGGAAAGGCTTTCTAAGAGTATAGCTGAGTTGACTGATCATCGATGGGAGAGTGGTGACCTAATTGATCACATCCTTGAAGTCAACGGGAAAATTCAAAAGGTCATCTGGAATGGTCGTCCATTGCCACAGTCTGAGATGGTGCGATTTTTCATGAACACCCTTCCACGAGAATGGCAATGAGTGTTGAATCGCATATGGGATGTCAACAAAGCCGCTTCATATAGGAAGATTGTGATGGATTTTATAGATGATTATTACTGGATTGTTACAAGGGAAAGATCAAGAAATTGAACAAAAGAGGATCTTTCCCAGTTCGTGTACTGACTTGGTGTTAGATGTATTGGCTGGTCTTTATTTAGTGTGCTTTGTGGACATCTTATGTAATGTTTACTACCTGATTGTTGTTGAAAGTAGCAATTGATATGGTAGTTGTATTATGTGAAAGCATTATTATTCTATTGGATGTTAAATATTATTTGCTTTCTGTTAGTGTTGACTGCTATGGGTAGTTCAATAGAAGTTTTTGTAGCTTTATATAATTTATTTTGCATAAGACAATTATATTAATGATAGTTTTAAGTTAGGATTTTTTGAGGATGATTGGAAACATAGTGACCTTTTGATTCTGAAACCTTACTTGAAATTGTTCATTAATATAATGGGTCTGTGCAAAATGGATGCATAAATGATAGGCATTAATAATTCGTGCATATATGTTTGATATGTTCAGATCAATGGCTTCAGCCACAAAGAGCATAGTTGCTGAGCTGAACAAAGGTGAGAAGCTCAATGGCGACAACTATGAGATGTGGCACATGAAAATCCAATATGTGCTGGAAGAGCAAGAGGCACTAGAAGCTCTTAATCGGACCATGGTAGAACCAGAAGAATGAAACACTGCACAGCACAAGAGAGATAAGGAAGCATTTGCTGCATGGAAAAGAAAGAACTCTCTTGCTCGCATTACATTGCTGAGTAGCATGGAAAATGACGTCATGCGAGAGTTTAGACGTTTTGAGAATGCAAAGGAAATGTGGGAAGCATTGGCAACAAGATTTGGTCATACTTCGGTGACCAGACTAAGGCAGCTCACTATTAGGTTTGACTCTTATAAGAAGCCTCATGGTCAGACCATGAAACAACATCTTCGAAAGATGTCAAACATGATTAATGAGCTGAAAGATGCTGGCCATGTCCTCACTGATGAGCAGCAAGTGCAAGCAGTGATTTGTTCATTGCCTTAGAGTTGGGAGCATATGAAAGTGCACCCGACCCATAATAAAAATATCAAAACCTTTGAGGATGCAGTGCGTCATCTTGAGCTGGAAGAGGACTGCCTCTTGGCAGCTAAGCCGGAAGCTGAAATCTATCATGCTGGTTCTAGCTCACATGGAGCTTCGAGCTCCAAGCGCAAACATCCTAACTGGTTTGATAAAGGGAAAGGCAAGGAAGCAGGTCCTTCAGGGAAGAAACCTAAGCTTAACCAACATGAAAGAGGAAAACGTCTTTGAGTGAAGAAGCTTACAAGGGTTAGTGTTACAACTGTGATAAGAAGGGTCACTATGCTCGCGACTGTTGTGAGCCAAAGAAGGTATACACCCCTTGTACTTTTCAGAACTTTGCTTATGTGTCGAGTTATGTATTCTTAACTGAGTCTAATCCTTTGTTGACTGTGGATTCAAGAGCGACAGACCATGTAGCGAATGATAGAGAATCCTTTGTGGAATTCCGACAGTACCAAGCGGAACTAAGTGGATCTATGTGGGAAACAACTCCGAGCTGAAGTGAAAGGAATTGGCACCTGCCAACCGAACATGCGTGGTGGACGCACTTTGTTCCTACATGATGTATTGTATGCTCCGGAGATTCGTCGGAATTTAGTGTATGTTTTAGTGTTGGTTAAACTAGGTTTTAATATGAACTTCCATAATAGAGGTGTAGATTTGTATTTGGATACAAACTACTATGCAAATGTTTGTTATTCCCTTCTCACATCTCCTAATTCATATGATAATGATGTGAATGTGTGGCATGCTAGACTTGGTCATATTGGCCAACAACGTATGAATAGACTAGCCAAAGAGGGCTTGTTGGGAAACATTGAAAAAGTCGATTTGCCCATATGTGAGCATTGCCTAGTAGGGAAAACGACAAGGAAACCATTTGGAAAATGTAAAAGAGCTGAATTTCCTCTGCATTTAATCCATTCTGACGTCTGTGGTCCAATGAATGTGAGAGGAAGGCATGGGGCTGTTTATTTCATCACTTTTATAGATGATTATACTCGATTCGGATATGTTTATTTGATTTCTCATAAATCTGAAGCATTAAGTTGTTTCAAAAGGTTTATGAACTTGGTAGAAAATCAATTAGACAAGAAAATAAAAGTATTAAGATCCGATCGAGGTCGAGAATATTTATCTGATGAGTTTAGAAAATTATGTGATGAAAAAAGAATAGAAAGATAGTTGTCTATTCCATATACTCCTCAACAAAATGGTGTTGCGGAAAGAAGAAACAGAACCCTACTGGAAATGGTTAGGTCCATGATGGCGCATGCTAACTTACCTATCACTTTTTGGAGTAATGCGTTGTTAACTGCTACCTATATACTTAATCGGGTTTCTTCCAAATCAATTATTTCCATTCCATATGAGTTATGGATAGGTAGAAAACGGGACTTAAGTTTTCTTATGCCATGGGGTTGTGCTGCCTATACTCATGAGTCCTCTCACAAGCTTGGGAAATTGGGTCCTAGAGGAAAGAAGAGTATTTTCATAAGATACTCCGAACACTTGAAAGGATATGTGTTCATAGGTGAGCAGGAAAGTGGGAGTATAACTAAATTTGAATCACGGGATGTCACATTCTTAGAGGATGAATTTCCTAAGAATGACGAAATAGGGGAAGATTACTCCCTATTTGAAACCTTGGATCAAGATAATGATATTAGTGGAGTTCGTCCAAGTGGGAGTAATATGAGAAGTGATGAATTGAATTCAACTCATTCTCAATTGCAACCACATGATGAGACGACATCATCATTATCTAATCCTAGTGGGAGCATAATGGGGAATGATGTGCAAAGTGTACAATCTCCCATACGGCGAACAAGTCGCCAAAGTATTCCCCGTCAACATTTTGACATTGAAGGGGAAACTTTTATGATTGCTCCACAAGATGAGGATGAGCCAAGAAATATACATGAGGCTCTAAGTTGCCATAATAAGGAAAAATGGATTCATGCAATGGAAGAGGAGATTAAGTCAATGAAGTCAAACCAAGTTTGGGAACTGGTTGATCTTCCAAAGGGACGCAAAGCTATTGGGAACAAGTGGGTTCTCAAAATAAAGCAAAAAGCTGATGGCTCGATAGAAATGCATAAGGCTCGCATTGTGGCGAAGGGGTATAACCAATAGGAATGAATTGATTATGAAGAAACATTTTCTTCTGTAGTGAGATTTACCTCGATTCGCATTATTCTGGCAATAGTGGCTAGTATGGATCTTGAGTTACATCAAATGGATGTAAAGACTGCTTTCCTCAATGGAGAATTAGAGGAAGAAATATATATGGAACAACCTACTGGTTTCATTAAAGAAGGCCAAGAAGGAAAGGTATGTCGACTTTTGAGATCGATATATGACCTCAAGCAGTCGTCAAGACAATGGTATATACGTTTTCATAATGCCATAATGGCATATGATTTTACAATGATAGATGAGGATCATTGTGTATATATCAAAAGATCCAAAGATCAATTTGTGATCATATCATTATATGTTGATGATATACTAATTGCTGGAAGCAATATGGAGTTTGTTAATACTGTCAAGAGTTGGTTGTCTTCCAACTTTGAGATGAAGGATATGGGTGAGGCTGCATACATTCTTGGAGTTAAGATTTCAAGAGATCATTCGAAGAAATCGTTATCTTTTTCGCAAGAAACATATATAAATAAGGTTCTTGAACGATTTCGTATGCAAGATTGTAAACCCATAGACACTCTTATTGCAAAAGTTGAAGGATTGAGCCATAGACTGTGTCCAAGGACTCCACAAGATAAGGAACAAATGAAACATGTTCCTTATGCTAGTGCTGTTGGGAGCTTGATGTACGTTATGATATGTACAAGACCTGACATATGTTTTGCAGTTGGAATGGTGAGTAGATACCAATCCAATCCAGGTCAAGCACATTGGAAAGCCGTTAAAAGAATACTGAGGTATCTGAAGGGAACTGCTTATTACAAGTTGAATTACCAAGGAAAGGATCTGCGACTTGAAGGCTATTTAGATGCTGATTAGGGAGGAGATTTAGATGAAAGAAAATCTACCTCTGGATTTGCTTTCTTACTGAATAATGGCGCCATATCATGGAGCAGTAAGAAGCAAACGTGTATAGCCTTGTCCACGATGGAAGCTGAGTTCGTGGCATTATCAGCAGCGGTACAAGAAGGAGTTTGGCTTAAGAGATTTTTGGATCATTTAGATGTTGTTGAGAAAGCTGCAAATCCATTATTGGTTAATTGTGATAGCTAAGTAGCTATAGCGTACACTAAAGATCCAAAATATCATGGCAAGACCAAATATATAAATACCAAGTATAAATTTGTCAAAGATATGGTTGCACGAAAGGATGTGAATTTACAGTACATATCTATGCATAGAATGGTAGCAAATCCTATGACAAAGCCAATACCTAGAGATGTGTTTTGTGGTCATGTAAAATCTCTAGGATTGCGTAGAGTCTGATGTACTAAATTGTAATTTCCCTGAGTTGTTCACATTTATGAACTAGTGTTTTTTCATTATTAATGCCTATGAATCTTTGTTTGATCTTTATGCATCTTAATGGTCAGTGCATTACTTTAAGTTGAGAAAGTATGTCGGACAGATAAAAGATTAGCCCACTCACATGGGTAATCGCCTCTATTTACTATGTGATAAATAGAGATGAGACGGTTTTTAAGCTTATTATCTATGTGATAATCGAGAGCTCAAGCTTAAAATATATTTGTCGCCTTAACTGGGTGTTAAGATGAGGACATAATATTTACTATGTCCGAAAGTAAAATAACCCACATATTTTACTTTATCTGTCTAAGATGCCAGATGTAAGTTCTGATGAATTTTGTGAATAAGTAGATATGTGAACTCAAGTTAGACATTGGGTATGTCTAAACTATCATCTGTACGGTATTGAAGGTGTAGACATACACTCCATGGGAAAGGAGTTAATACCGTAATACGTATTTCATACTATGTATGCATGAGACGACCAATAAGAGTGGCAAAAGTTTGATCTCAACTTTTATGCCGTGTGAGACTCTTGAGGAAAAGAGTTCCTCAATTTTAGTGCCCTCATGACTTTTGTTTATTCTCAAGATTTCTATTTAGTGTTTGCTATCTTAGGATGTTGCCAATGGTCATGAGTTGATTTGATCTAATGGGACATTTCTAGAAAAGCAAGCTGAACTGAAATTGAGAGTTTGAAGGAAAGAGGAAGATCAAATATGGAGAATCACATTCTAAGTTTTGTATTCACTGGTCGACCAATTATGACTGTCTTTGTGATTATCATAATTGTGAATACAATATATATATATATATATATATATATATATATATCATTGTTTAAAAGAGATCAAGAGATATATAAATGTGATCGATCGATCTAGGGTTGCATACTAAATCTACTCAGAGTGTGATGCCCATTATGAGCTGCTATATATTCCTAACAGATGTATGGTAATGAGCTCTCAAAGTATGCTGGTCGCACGGATTATTCACCGGTATGAATGTTGAAGAGAGGTAAAGAGAATCCTGTTCGGCCCACCATGTGCGAGTGGAGATGATGGTTTTATTAATGAGATGGGCCTAAGTTGACCCGTCCGTCCATGTTGGGCCTAAAAGCCCGGCCCACAATATTAGGGCCCATGGATAGAGGGATACGATGAAGGGGCACGTTTCTTTCTTGGAGGTGACGTATATAAGGGAGAAATAAAGAGGGAGGAATGTACCTTTTGGCATAACGTAAGTTCCTCCTTCCTATCTCCCTCAAAAACGCTCCAAAAAGAAAGAACAGTAAGCAAGAGGCGACACCCATCTTCCCTTCAAGGCGAATTGGCGTCATCGGATCGAACAGGGCCAAATTCTCTTCCTCATATTGGCGTCGGTGTTTAATCTGTGGCTAACAAGGTATGTTTCATTTTGTGATGTGCCTTAGGATTGGTGATACATGTGTTTTTCCCGGGCTTGTCTTCTGCACAAGTTTAGGGGTTCGATTTAGTGTCGAATCCAGGTTTTTGGGAATCCGACAAACCCAACAGCTAAAAACCAGAAGAACCATGCATCAAGGTCATGCGAAACTGCCTTGAACTCATATATCAATGTGACTTGGAAATCATAACAGAGGGACTAGCCAGAACTCAAGACCCAATACAATATCGAGATAATCTATGAATATATGAAAAAAGATGCATGAAAGCCCAATGTCAAACCGACCAAAACAATACCTACATCATTTTAATATAGTAATCGAGACAAGTTCAATAGATATTAATGAATAACAAATCACGAAATGGTAAAACATACAATGGTGAGATGAAAAGAATAGTTTTAGAAATATCAATTCCAAGTAAAGAGAAAAGCCATTACGGTATGTTTAACATTACTTTTTTTGAACAAGTACTTCATTAGAACGCACACAGGATTTCTACTAGCGTATTCCATAAAGTCCGAGCTGCCCGAGGTCATCGGTATTGATCAGCTTCTTGACAGCTCCCTTCAAGATCCCATCCGCACCAAAGTTGAGGTTTGTTGGGATGAACAGCAGGTGAAAGGAGAGAGTCATGTGTCCTGATTGATGAAGGTTTTCTGTTCTTGCTTCTCCTTCAATCAAGACCTCACTGTCCGTGTTGAGTTCACAACTAAATGCGGCAGCATAAAAGCAAAATTCAAAGAATGTGTCATTACCTTCAGATCACCATATGAATTGAAAGTCTCGAGAATGAAGAAATAACACCATACAAGAAAAAGAAAATATCTTTCTGGATTCCTCACTCTGGTGAATATTAGTTGTTATCATGACTTTGTTGAGTACCTATTAAATTGGGTATTAGGTACGTACTGGATATTTTCTTGCCCTTGGCAGAGACACCCGGCACAGGTAAGAGTCTTGGGACTCTGCAAGGTCCACTTTAGCAGATCCTATCGGCCCTTTAAATAGTTAGGAGAATGATCGCTTTCAAAATGAGCAGAAGTGAGAATTTAAGACAATCAAATCTATAACATGCAATGTACGTCATTAATGTTCATGCAATATATCTGCTGCCAATGACATGCTTGATTTGTAATGTTTCAAAAGCTAACAAATAAAGAACTAGCCAAGAAATCAAATTAACGTATCACATAACTGTCAATGTGCTATATGCAATCTATACAACTTAACTGAAGGAAAACCAATTTTTGGCTGCAAAAGAGAAATGATCCAACCAAACTATGCATGAGCATAAAGTGTTATTGCAATAACCTTTGGTCTGAGGAGAGAGATACTCCGGTTGTCCATAAATATGATGTTATTGCCATGAATTTCTCTGAAACGTCGATGGGGTGCGGGTCGGCGGGAAAGATAGGCTCAGTATGGAAGATTGGCTGGCCTTCCTTGGTGCAAGTGCATTACTTGCACCACCATCATCTGGGACCCAGCTAGCTGACTGGGACAATATTGTAGCAATTTCTCAGCAGTTCTTTGCTCTGCAGACTTGTAAGAGGCCTCTCTGCTTTGAGGTATTGCTTTAGAGCGCGTCCAGCAGTGTATACTCCCGTTCGGCTCTTGCTTTGGCACCCGTTCCTCTTCGTCACCACTCGCTTTATGTTTCAAAGGTAAACCAACAAATAATGAAATTATGACGCTATATAAGTGCAAGTCAATGCATGAAAACCTCATCACCATTGAGATCAGGAACAAATTTGATTTTATTGCCCATAAATTTTCTAATGGATCAAATAGCTTAATATACTCAGTGAAAAACTCAAAATACAGACTAGCATCCCACCTTCAAGGATGTCAGCAATTCAAGCTAAAAGCAACATTAGGACAAGATGAAGAGAAAAAATATATCTTTCGACAGGAATTTGAAAGCAAACTCGTGCATGCACAAAAGTTAAGAAGGAAAATAAGCAGTATGTTCAATGCATGAGTCCTCCTTACAAGTGTTTGCGACTGAACTTTCCTTCATTAGTGGAATACTAACAAATTAAAAAAGGAAAGACATTTGCAACTTCATAATCCAAATTTCAACTCCCAAGACCAGAATAAATAAAGAACAATGACAAATCGATTTATTTAGTTGCCCTTTCCATCAAAGGAGCATGGTTAAAAGTGGATCCATGAAGTTGCTCTTCAGCATAACACAAAGTTTCTTTAGCATATCAAAGAAATAACCATTAGATCACCATCATAATCCCTTGGTCAATATTTAACACCATCAGGTGCACTCTTATTCTAAAGTTTCCAGCCCTAATAGTATAAGAGAAGGCAATTCAGATAAAATACCTTGTTGGCCATTTCGCTTGGATGTGCTGCCAATGCTTCTCTGTAAGAAACAGCTTTTCGACACGCTTTCCCCAACCAAGAGCTGCTTCCTCCTCACTTTGATATTTCTCCCATCTAAAAACACAAGTGATCATAAAAAATTCACCCAAAAAAAAAAAGTGATCATAAAAAGCATTAAGAGCAAGAATCTTGAAAGATGGAGGCCCATATTTTCTCCTTACTTATAGTTACAGAACAGTCATTCTGATAAAGGATTTATTCCTCCTACCAAAGTAAAGGAGAAAGAATCTGGAAATGCAGCAGGGTTGTTCTTCACTTGGAAAAGAAACGAGTTATTTTCGCTGCACAGGACTACAAAAGGCAAGAACCATCCTTTCATCAGTATCGGTAGAGAAGCCACTCAGACAACTACGGAAAACTACGTCACGTTTATGTTGTAACTTCTTCTTCTTTTGTTTTTGTGTGTGAGTGTGTTTTGTTATTTTCCTTTTTTCACGCTCGTCGGGGGTGGGGGGGGAGGGATGATAGGGACTGCGCATCAGGTATATGGCTTTTGGTCACTAAAAGTTATCACATGCTTCATTTCAGTAAAATTATCCAGGAATCTAAACATCTATGATTTAAGGTTCAGCATTTAGTATTATCAAATTCTCAAAATGAGCCATAGTCATTTTCAAGCTAGAAGTTATGTCTTCCGCTAACTTTATTTTTGTAAAGTCAAAGCTAAAGCCAAAAACTCAAACCCACAGCTAAAACCGGAAAGGCAAGCTGAAACTCACAACCGACCCAAACAGACCTTGACATTTATGTTTGTGATTATTTGACGAAAGTAGTACAATGATAAGTTACTTGCCAAAGGATTTACAATGTAGGAAGCACAAACAATGTGAGCATGCTAAGTTAATCTATAGTCCCTACATCAATGTTTCTGTGGATCTTCTGACACGACATACAAGTTAGCAATGTCTTGGACAAGGAAACAGAATTAATTCCCAGACTTACATTGGACTGTATCCTTAAAGAGAATTTTATTTGCTGCCAGATTTAATACTGCAAGCAGGCAAAGGAATCACAATCTAGGAATGCAAACAGTGTGGATATGCTATCAGTCCCTAGATGAACGTGTCTATGGTTCTTTTTTAGACAACCTACAATAATGGATATCCTGGACAAGGAAACAAAATCATCTCCCCGACTTGCATTGCAGATTTACTCTGCATCCTGACCAAGGATTCGAATTGCTGGGGAATTTGATACTACAAACAGGCAACAAGAGAAGGCACAAATCAAAGTGCATTGTACTTTGTTTCACTGTAGCGTGCATCACCAACTACAAATGAACATGCCTTGAAGCAACTAAACGACAAGAACAGCAATTGCTAGCAATTGCTAGTCGTGAGCTTGAATGGATCAAATGGATCCTCTACATTCTATTTTACAATGAATTATACTGTATGACATCCTCTAGCACATATACTACTAAATCTTCTTAGCGCATAATGACTAAATACAAGTACGATTCTGCTGCTTATAAGTTCACAAGTTACTCTTGCATACATCACAGTGCATACCATCAGAGACAACCATTCAACTTGTTAGCTGACATCCTTTAATGCCTGATTAGCTATCTATAATCAAGACCAGTATCTCGACCATACTTAGTTCATTTTGGCGACCCAGCTTCCAACATCATAAAAGTGCACATGCAGAATCCTGAGCACTACACACTGAGCAAGATTTTACACCATAAGTTGCCCCACTGATACCGAAACTAATTCCTTTACTGGACTTGGGTAACAACAGAACGTTCTGAAGAAACACCAAATAACATTAGTTGACAGCAATATTACCACTTTCGTCCCGGTAGCCTCATCCATTAAGGATGCGCCAACAAGCATTTCTTTGATATCGATCCCCTGAAGTTGGATTCGCTAATGAATGTGCTCTTCAAGTCAAATCAGAATCAGAATATAACCACAGTGAGATTAGAAGTAAGGCTTACGAACTTGAAGGGCTGCTGGAAGTAGACCAACTGCAGACATGTCAGATGTTCTGCCACCCACCCGGTCAAACATTGGAAATCTAGCCAACCAGCCCTCAATCCGCGCAGTATTGTCTAACAACGAGTTCTCGTGTTATGGGAACACCCTGCATTCATGATGGGAAAAACAGTGATCAATGCAATATCTGCAAAATTGAAGGTGCCAAAATTTCACTTAAGCAAATGACCAAAAAGATTAATTTTGACATAACTTCATGCAAGTGCACCATCAGAGTGACATATAAATGAAGACATCCAGTTACCCAAGATTTTTTTATACATCACAAGCAATAACTTTTCAATGAAAGACTAACAAACTGACTAAGCCTCATTAGCCATAATGACTTTCAAAAGCCACTGAACTGAATATTCCTAATTATAAAATACATGCACCAAAATAGAGTTCAACCCGAGACATCTGGAAGATTGCCCTAAAGAAAATGCTCAACCAGAAAAGAAATCAACAGGGTGTTGGATTTATTTTTTTATTTTTATTTTTTGATTTAGTTGATGTGCAACAACAATAGAAAGGCCATGGAACCTACTCTGTGATAAGCACATGAGCATATCAATCGAGATCAACTAATTTCTTCGCAATAAAAAGGATAAGTCCGACATTCAATAGCTTATAGCCCTTGAGCGTCATGAGCAGCTAATAATTAGTTGTCAACTCTGCTCTAGTTAGTATCTTTAAAGAGAACATGAAACTCAATGTCTTGTCGGTGAAACTTCTATAGGCAGGGGGGAAAAAACCTAGGGACCAAAACCTGTTTTGCAAATTCCAATCCCGTTTCACGAAAGGCCTTATGTACTTCCAATAAGCCATTTCTGGTTTTAGGAGTGCCACCACTCTGTAGGAAAGGAAATAACAATGAATCACTCTTTTTTCTTCTAATTCGCATAAAGGAGAGATCACAAAGCAAAATACATGCAGGCACCTTTGATATCACAATTACTAGGGTAGAAGAGAGCTCAGGACGAAGGTGCGCACTTTGATGGTCAATTCTAGCCGGATCTGTGTTGTCAATGAATCTAATCTGCCAAAAGTAAAATTGAGATATCATTTAGATCGTCAAAGTCAAAAAATCGCTAACACAAGGTATTCACCCAATGTGCCGAGACTCATAACTGAACATTCATCCATAGCTTGTAAATTTACTTAAATCTTATGCGCAAAATCTAAAATTTACTAACACTTTTCGAATACCGAATCAAAGGATGAAGACAAAAGACCTAAGTACAATTTGATCAACCAAAGTAGATCTTTTTTCATTACGCATAAGTGAATCAAGCAGCATATACACTTGCTCCAGATAATGAAGGAGAAATGTGAGAGGGAAGAATACAGGGAAGGAGTTGGATCATTCTCATATCTATAGTGATGAACTTGCAACGAAAAGCCCGAAGTGGAATGACATCACGACTAATCCAAGTAGGAAGAATAGCATTAAGAGAATTGCTCACTTGAGGGAAGAGTTGCCAAGACTTGAGAAATAATTTTAACCAGTTGAAAAGGCAAGAAAGGACGAAGACAACTAAGCCACCACCAACTCATCTACAATGTCTGAAGACACCTTCAATGGAGGATTATCGGGAAGCAATGCCTCTGCAACAAACTGTGGCCCAAGAGCTGAACCCCCAATTCCGACTGAAAGTGCTTGAGTAAAGCGATCCACGGGAGAAGTAAGAGGGGGTTAATCTGCAAATTAAGCATCAAACATAATCAAGTCAATCATTGCATCCGTGTCCGATGCAATCAGCTAAGCACACTAAAAGAAAACCAACGATCAAAAACTGAATTTCATGCTGACATTAATCGGAAAAGCTGAAGAAAAATTTGAAACTACTGCATCTCAAAGTAGGAGATTTCCGTACATGATCATTTCATTTCAAGTGATTGATTCGTAAATGAGCTCTCCATCTATTCGACCAGAAATCACTTCAATTTATCCTCAGGTCATGCTTTCTGGAGCGACTAAGACAATGTTCACATTTACTAGAAAACTGACACAGGCAACTACGATAGCAAACCGATAAAAAAAAATGCAGGGAACTACAGCCTTTCTTACCACACGAAGAGCAACAACGAATGGAATTCCAGAACTGACCTTATCGCTTACCACATCGGCAGCGAAATAGCAGACGGCATCGAGCGTGCTCTCAATCTGCGCCTTCAGGATCGGGTCGGCACGACTCCGACTTCCTCAACCAGTAGTGCCCAACCATGCATCCCTTGTTCGGGTTCGCCATTGCACCCTTTTCCAGCTCCTCCATTTCCTTGAATGTAACCTGGAACCGAGGCTCCATCTCCTCCATGAAATTGTCCGTGAACCCAATCCGGTTCACGTCTAGGAAAAGCCCTAGCTCTGGGTGCTGTTATAGTCGGTCCACGTACCTCCTCCACAGCAAGCAGGAATCCTTCTCCAGCCTGCACCTCTCCTTCTTTGCCGCGCCGTCAACTTGGCCCAAGTCTACCGAGATCTCCCTCACGATCGAGCAGGCCAGCGTCAGGGATAGCGCTCGGTCAACGGCGAGGGGCCTAGTGCCGCTTGGGAATGGGACCGAGGCCGCCTTCCTCCTACCAGAGGCTGATGGCTTCGGTGGCGTGTTCAGCCTGAGGGACGGGGAGGACGAGCAGATGCCGGAGACGGAGGATGCCGAGGTAGATGACCAACAAGGCTTTTGGACAGGCGGAGGCGGAGGAGGTGGGATGCGCGGAGAAGGAAACAGAGGAAGTCTCAGTTGTTCTTTGTTCTTTTACGAGGAGAAAATTTAAGTGAGGAGAGAGAAAAATTTTGAGCGGGAGGAATACGATGACCGTCCTTTCTTCTGCGGTGGAGTTGAGCCGAGCCGGCCGAAATTTAACCCTTTCATTTTTCAGCCGGTCCCGCTCGGGACACGTGTTGGTATTTTATTGGTATGTGCGCATTAGGTGAGCGGATGACGTAGCGTGCACATATCACTGAATATTTTCTCCTAACAAAGATAAATTATTGCAATTTTAATTTTGCAATTTCCACTATTTTTGTTTTGATTATCATTTGAATAATTTATATTTGACAAAACTTAATAATCTAATTCGCCAGATACAGAGACTTTCTAATCTAGTTTAATCGATTCTTCATCACTCATGTCTTCACCAAATACTCTAGAATGTGTTCCCATTTACTGAACTTTTACTAACATACTCGCTGTCTACCTTGCCTCCCCCTCCTCTCTCTTGTTCTTTTTTTGTCTAAAATAGATCGATCCACAACCTTGATACTTTTTTTTAATACCATCTCCTATTTTTCATGCTTGAGTGCTCTTATCATCTTCATTATCATTGTAATACAACAAATACTTTAGCTTCCTCGCTATGAAGATTGTTGGGAATTACTGATCCCCGAAATACCGGATTCGACACCGAATCGAACCCCTAAATCAATGCGGAAGACGAAGCCCGGGAAAAACCACGCATCACCGATCGTAAAGCACACCACGGATTCGAGCGTACCTTGTTAGCCACAGATTAAACACCAAACGCCAATGGAGGAAGAGAATCTGGTCGAATCGATCCGATGAAGCCTTGAAGGGAAGAAATTGGAAGCCGTATGCCTACTGTCCTTTTGGGAGAGAAAACGCGCGAGAGAGAAAACATAATTCTTATTCAACGTGCATTACTTTCTCTCTCTCTCTTCCCTTTTATACCTCCCTCTTTCCACGGGCCTTATTCCCGTGGGCCGGGCTTTCTGGGCCCAACTTTGGCGGATGGGCCTTAAGCCCAAATCAAATAAAGCCTTCATCTCCCACTCGCACATGGTGGTCCAAAAACAACATGGGCGGACAGGGCCCTACTCAGGCCCATCGAGAATAATCCATCATAGACTCTCTCTTAACATGGTGGGCCGAACAGGATTCTCTTTACCTCTCTTCAACATTCATGCGGTGAATAATCCGTGTGACCAGCATACTTTGAGAGCTCGTTACTATACATCTGTTAGGAATATATAGCAGCTCATAATGGGCGTCACACTCCGAGTAGATTTAGTATGCAGTACCCTAGATCGATCGATCACATTTATATCTCCCTTGATCTCTTTTAAACATGATATATATATATATATATATATATATTGTATTCACAATTATAATTATCACAAAGACAGTCATAATTGGTCGACCAGTGAATACAAAACCACAATGTGATTCTCCAAAAATCGATCTTCCTCTTTCCTTCAAACTCTCAATTTCAGTCCAGCTTGCTTTTCTAGAAATGCCCAATTAGATCGAATCATCTTATGACCATTGGCAACACCCTAAGATAGCAAACACTAAATAGAAATCTTGAGAATAAGTAAGAGTCGAGGGGACTAAAAATTGAGGAACTCTTTTCCTCAAGAGTCTCACACGTCATAAAAGTTGAGATCAAACTTTTTGCCACTCTTATTGGTCGTCTCATGCATACGTAGTATGAAATACGTATTACGGTATTAACTCCTTTCCCATGGAGCGTATGTCTCCTTTCAATACCGTACAGATGATAGTTCAGACATACCCAATGTCTAACTTGAGTTCACGTATCTACTCATTCACTAAATTCATCGAACTCATATCGGCATCATAGACAGATAAAGTAAAATATGTGGGGTATTTTACTCTCGGACATAGTAAGTATTATGTCATCATCTTAACACACAGTTAAGGCGACATACGTGTTTTAAGCTTGAGTTCTCGATTATCACCTAGATAATAAGCCTAAAAACAGTCTCATCTCTATTTATCACACAGTAAATAGAGGCGATTACCCGTGTGAGTGGGCTAATCTCATATCTGTCCGACATACTTTCCTAACTTAAAGTAATGCACTGAGCATTAAGATGCATAAAGATCAAACAAATATTCATAGGCATTAATGATGAAAACACAAATTCATCAAATTGTGAACACTTAGGGAAATTAAAATATTCAGTACATCAGCCTCTACGCAATCCTAGAGATTTCATATAGCCACAAAACACATCTCTAGGTATTGGCTTTGTCATAGGATCTGCTACCATTCTATGCGTAGTATGTACTATAAGTTCACATCTTTTCGTGCAACCATATCTTTGACGAAATTATACTTGGTATCTATATGTTTGGTCTTGCCATGATATTTTGGATCTTTGGTGTACACTTTTGCTGCTTGGCTATCACAGTTAACCAACAATGAATCTGCAGCACTTTCAATAACACCTAAATGATTCAAAAAATCTCTTAAGCCAAACACCTTCTTATACTGCTGCTGATAATGCCACGAACTCAACTTACATCGTGAACAAGGCTATACACTTTTGTTTTTTACTGCTCCAACATATGGTGCCATTATTCGGTAAGAAAACAAACCCAGAGATAGATTTTCTTTCATCTAAATCTCTTTCCCAATCAGTATCAAAATAACCTTTGAGTTGCAAATCCTTTCCTTAATAACTTAGCATATAATCAGCAGTTCCCTTTAGATACCTTAGTATTCATTTAACGGCTTTCCAACGTGCTTGACCTAGATTGGATTGGTAACTGCTTACCATTCCAACTGCATAACATATGTCAGGTCTTTTACACATCAAGCTCCCACCAGCACTAGCATAAGGAACATGTTTCATTTGTTCATTCTCTTGTGGAGTCCTTGGACACAGTCTATGGCTCAATCCTTCACCTTTTGCAATAGGAGTGTCAATGGGTTTACAATCCCATATCATTCAATTCAAAATTTGGAAGACAACCAACTTTTGACAGTATTGACTAGCTCCATATTGCTTCCAGCAATTAGTATATCATCAACATATAATGATATGATCACGAATTGATCCTTGGATCTTTTGATATATACATAATGATCCTCATCTATCATTGTAAAGTCATATGCCATTATGGCATTATGAAAACGTATATATCATTGTCTTGACAATTGCTTAAGGCCATATATCGACCCCCAAAGTCGACATACATTTTCTTTTTGGCCTTTCACTATGAAACCAACAGGTTGTTCCATATATTTCTTCCTCTAATTCTCCATTGAGGAAAGCAGTCTTTACATCGATTTGATGTAACTCAAGATCCATACTAGTCACTATTGCCAGAATAATGCGAATCAAGGTAAATCTCACTACAGGAGAAAACGTATCTTCATAATCAATTCATTCCTGTTGATTTTACCCTTTTGCCACAAGGCGAGCCTTATGCCTTTCAATCGAGCCATCAGCCTTTCGCTTTATTTTGAGAACCCATTTGTTCCCAATAGCTCTGCGTCCTTTTGGCATATCAACCAGTTCCCAGACTTGGTTTGATTTCATCGACTCCATTTCCTCTTCCATTGCATGAATCCATTTTTCCTTATTAGGGCAATTCAGAGCCTCATTAATATTTCTTGGCTCATCCTCATCTTGTGGAGCAACAATAAAAGTTTCCCTTTCAATGTCAAAACATCGACGGGGAATACTTTGGCGACTTGTTCACCGTATGGGAGATTGTACACTTAGCACATCATTCTCCATTATGCTCCCACTTGAATTAGGTAATGATGATGTCGTCTCATCATGTGATTGCAATTGAGAATGAGTTGAATTCAATTCATCACTTCTCATATTACTCCCACTTGGATGAACTCCACTAACATCATTATCCTGATCCAATGTCTCAAATAAGGAGTAATCTTCTCCTATTTCGCCCTTCTTAGGAAATTCATTCACTAAGAATGTGACATCCCGTGATTCAAATTCAGTTATACTCCCACTTTCCAGCTCACCAATGAACACATACCCTTTCGAGTGTTTGGAGTATCTCATGAAAATACTCTTATTTCCTTTGGGACCTAATTTCCCAAACTTGTGAGAGGACTCATGAGTATAGGCAGTACAACCCCATGACTTAAGAAAACTTAAGTCTGGTTTTCTACCTATCCATAACTTATATGGAGTGGAAATAACTAATTTGGAAGGCACCCGGTTAAGTATGCAGGCAATGATTAACAACGCATCACTCCAAAAAAAGTGATAAGTAAGTTAGCATGCGCCATCATGGACCTAACCATTTCCAATAGGGTTATGTTTCTTCTCTCCGCAACACCGTTTTGTTGAGGAGTATATGGAATAGACAACTGTCTTTCTATTCCTTTTTCATCACATAATTTTCTTAACTCATCAGATAAATATTCTTGACCTCGATCGGATCTCAATACTTTTATTTTCTTGTCTAATTGATTCTCTACCAGGATCATAAACTTTTGAAACAACTTATGCTTCAGATTTATGTGAAATCAAATAGACATATCCGAATCAAGTAGAATCATCTATAAAAGTGATGAAACAAACAGCCCATTGCCTTCTTCTCACATTCATTGAACCACAGACATCAGAATAGATTAAATGCAGAGGAAATTCAGCTCTTTTACATTTTCCAAATGGTTTCCTTGTCGTTTTCCCTTCTAGGCAATGCTTACATATGCACAAATAGACTTTTCAATATTGCCCAACAAGCCCTCTTTGGCTAGTCTTTTCATATGTTGTTGGCCCATATGACCAAGTCTAGCATGCCACCGTATTCACATCATTATCATATAAAGTAGAAGACGTGAAACAAGGGAATAACATATTGACATCACAACAGTCAACATTTAGTACAATAAAACCATCTAGAAAGTGATCAAAATCATAGTAGTTTGTATCCAAATACAAATCTACAAATCTATTATGGAAGTTCATACTAAAACCAAGCTTAACCAACACCAAAACAGACATTAAATTTCGACGAATCTCCGGAGCTTATGGAACGTCATGTAGGAACAAGATGCGTCCACCACGCATGTTCAATTGGCAGGTGCCAATCCCTTTAACTTCATTTCTGGAGTTATATCCCACATAGATCCACTTAGTTCCGGTCGGTATCGTCGGAATTCCACGAAGGATTCTCTATCCTTCGCTACATGGTCTGTCTTTCATGAATCTACAGTCCACAAAGGATTGAATTCAGCCAATAATTCAAAACTTGACACATAATCAAAGTTCTCAAATGTGCAAGAGGTGTTTAGTTACTTTGGCTCACGACAGTCGCGAGCATAGTGACCCTTCTTGTCACAGTTGTAACATCTCACCCTTGACATTTTCTTCACTTGAGGACGTCTTCCTCTCTTGTGTTGGTTAACTCTTGATTTCTTGCAATAAGGACTTGATCATTTGCATTCCCACATATTGAACGAATCAATACGCTTGTGCTTAGAGCTCAAAACCCTTTATGAGCTAGAACCAGCATTGCAAATATCTATTCTCAGCTCACATGCCGTTAAGCGGTCCTCTACCAGCTCAAGGTGGCGCACAACATTCTCAAGATCTTCCATAATATGGTCAAGAGCTTCTAGTGCTTCTAGCTTTTCCAGCACATATTGAATCTTCATATTCAATATTTCACAATTGTTGCCGTTCATATCAGCAATAACGTTCTTAGTTGCTGAAAATATCGATCTGAACACATCAGACATACATGCACGAATTATTAATGCCTATCATTTATGCATCCACTTTTACATAGACCCATCATATTAATGAATAATTTTAAGTAAGGCTTCAGAATCAAAAGGTCACTACGTTTCCAATCATCCTCCAAAAATCCTAACTTAAAACCATCATTAATATGATTGTCATATGCAAAATCAATTCTATGAAGTTACAAAAACTACTATAACTACCCACAACTAACTACCCACAGCAATCAACTATAACAGAAAGCAATATATAATAGAACATCCAATAAAAACAATAATGCTTTCAATTAACACAATTAGGTAGTAATCATCACATAATATGTCCACAAATCACACTTAACATATATCAGCCAATACAACTAACACCAAGTCAGCACACGGCGGGAAAGATCACCTTTTGTTCAATTTCTTGATCTTTTCCCTTGAAACAATACAATAATATTCATTTACAAAATCCATCACAATTTTCTTATAGGAAGCAGCTTCGTTGACATCCCATATGCGATTCAACACATCTTGCCATTCAGGTGGAAGAGTGTTTATGAAAAATCGCACCATCTCTGACTATGACACATGACGACCATTCCATACGACCTGTTGAATTTTCTCGTTGACTTCAAGGACATGATCAATTAAGTCACCACTCTCCCATCGATGATCAGTCAGCTCAGCTATCATCTTAGACAGCCTTTCCTTTTGTTCATCGGTCACTGCGCGAATAGGTGTGCGCAACCTTAGGGGAGGCATTGTTCCTGCAACAAATGCAGAACAAATAAGGGATCGCATTATAATCCATATAGACTTAATTGAAAAAGAAACACATTCTTTTCCCTTTTTTTTTTTTTTTTTTTTTTTTTTTTTTTTTTCGGGTCAACGGTCAAAGTCAACGGTCAACGGTCGGTCAACGGTCGTCGCCGGTCAACGGTCGTCGGTCGTCGGACCGGACGGACCAGACGGACCGTTCGGGCGGACCGGCCGCACGTGCCGCACGCGTGCGCGGGATGACGTCACGCAGACGTCAGCGGCACGTGCCACGCGCGTGCCATCGTCAGCCGGTCGAGTCGGTTCGCGGGTCGGGTCGCCGCCCGGCCAACCGGCGTCATCGATGACGTCATCGATGACGTCATCCAGCGGTTGCCCGGCCGTTGGGTGACGTCATGCTGACGTCGGCAGACGCTCGGTCCGTGGACCGGCGTGGCGCGTGCGGTTCGCCGGCGGCGGCGCGCACGCGCCCGGTCGCGACCCGCGCGTGTGACGCACGCGCCGGCGATCGAGCGCTTACGGGGCGCGTGCGGCGTCTCCCGTCCGCGCTCGAGACATCTCCGGCACTCGTCTCCACGTCGCCTTTCTCTCAGTGCTTTCAGAATTTGTTTTTGACATTCGAATACTCATGAAAAAGGCCTAAGAAGTCTTGGGTGTCGGGATTGCTCGCCCGATCCGTACGGCCGAAGTTCCTTTTGCGAAAAATTAATCAAAACATATCAAATTGATCGGGAAAACGTGAACTAGGGCTCGATACCAATGTTGGGAATTCTTGATCCCGAAATACCGGATTCGACACCGAATCGAACCCCTAAATCAATGCGGAAGACGAAGCCGGGAAAAACCACGCATCACCGATCGTAAAGCACACCACGGATTCGAGCGTACCTTGTTAGCCACAGATTAAACACCAAACGCCAATGGAGGAAGAGAATCCGGTCGAATCGATCCGATGAAGCCTTGAAGGGAAGAAATTGGAAGCCGTATGCCTACTGTCCTTTTGGGAGAGAAACGTGCGAGAGAAAACGTAATTCTTATTCAACGTGCATTACTTTCTCTCTCTCTCTTCCCTTTTATACCTCCCTCTTTCCACGGGCCTTATTCCCGTGGGCCGGGCTTTCTGGGCCCAACTTTGGCGGATGGGCCTTAAGCCCAAATCAAATAAAGCCTTCAAAGATAATGATAAATAATATCCTTAATACCATTATTATCATAGAAGTATCTCAAACTTGCCTTCAAGCTTTTCCCAAAATCACAATAGTGTAATTTTTCTATTCTACATCATAACTCTTGTATGATGGCTGCTTTACATCGACGATGATAGTACATTTATTTCCATCCCTGTGTTCCTATTCATCGATGCCAACAAGAAATTTCCCACCCTATAGTGTTGTCCCCTTGCCAACACTACGTCCAAGAAAGAAAAAGGCTTTTGGAATCATAACACAGAAAGGACAACAACTTCACATGGAGATCTTATAATCGTGTCTAATTAATTAAATAATGACTCAACCGTTATCGTTTAGCGATAAAAAGTAACAAAACTAGCACTAAATTGAGAAGACAAATTGAGGACCATGCAATGGCAATTTCATTGTTGTGCGATTCCTTCTCTTGCATCGTCGGCCCCACAACTTGGCAAGAACTCTAATTTTTCCTTTCCAACCATAATTATGGCTTAGAAGCCCTAATTTTACCCACCAATTGAGCAACTCAGAGAAATATGACGAATTTGAGTGAGAGAGAGCAACAAGTGATGGCAAGTGACAGGGAGAGTAGCATGATGGTGAGCCAATGTTGAAGCCATTCTAGCCCTATAACCTTCCTTGTGGGCAACGTCGTTTTTGCTTAAATTGACCAATATTATTTATGCCATACCCAACCACATCGGATAGAGTGACATTGTTTTGCATGTGCACGAGGTTTGGATTTATTTAAACATATATCAACTTTTTTTAATTTTTTAATTATAAACGCCACGTAACCATTTTGGTTGAAAATTCTCGTTGGAGGTGCTTTTTTCTTTTGATCAAAGACAACTGTTATTCATTCATCTACTAGAGTTCCAAAGCTCAAGATAACAAGATTCAAAGCATGACATATTCCAAAGGGGTTAGGGGGCTTAGTAAGCCAATTAGAAGGGAGATTCACTATTCGATGGGGTTTGGCGATTGAATCCATAACCTGATTGGCTTCTCATGCGCAATGTTGATTAAGGACGTTCTCTACAGGGGCATGAAGGTTCTTGCAATCCATGAATGAGCTTTGGATGACCCATGGGTTTTGTGAGATATCTTCAAGGCACTTACATGCAGATAAGCTATAACTTAATAACTCCACCTTCTGATTAGTTCTTGTCAATGATCTTTTTTAATCTAATATAACACCTAAATGAGCCGATGAAAATTTTTGATGCTAAAGTGAGCACCATATGAAATTTTTGGCACTTTTAGTGCCTTTCTAAATAAATAAAAAAAAGTAATATGTCAAAGTGCTTTTTCCATATCAGAAATATTCTTATTAATATAGTTAAACAGCATCTATACATTATCTGTTTTTCATTCTTCGATTTAAATTTATTCTTCAATTGGATAAGAGAGACTAAGCCTGTAATCAATTCATTTGCACCTGTAATTAATTGATGAGAGGAGTTTTTCATTTTTTGCAGGTTAAGACGACATGCGTGGACGGCAAATTTCAGAGGATGAACTGTATGCCAAGATGCCAAACTGTCTAGCTAAAGGCTCTTTCTAAGAAATGTAACAAAATAAATTGATCTATTACGGAATTGCGAAACTCACATTGTACATTAAAAACTCTATGCATTCTTTTTGTGTCTTTAGAATGTATCTTTATACATAATAGCTTTGTTGAAGAGAGCAATTTTCAAGAAAACTAATAATTTTCATATTATCGCATAAATTTATGAATTAATTGTTAAATAAAATTAAGGAAAACATTGAACTTAATCAGCTTTTGAACACAATTCTATAGCTATAAACTTTTATCTTTATTGTACATATCACCACCAAAACTCTTTTCCAGTTAGCTGTGCACATGAAGAGATGATCCGAAGCAACAAAAAAGAGGCCTTCTTTAAAGATTTTTCAAAAATAAACCCCCATTACTTTCCCCATTAGGAAATTGGTTTCAAACTTTCACACAATTCCATATGGTTGTTGGTGTGGAAAATATATCAAAACCTACAAAGTTAGGCTTTCAGGCTATAATTAATATGTTTAATTCACTTATATCTTTCGACCAAAAAAAAAATCACTTTTATCTGTATGATGACATAATGGTAGGTTCAAAAGTAGTAGCAGTGATCTCTTAAGAGAGTTTGAATCTTCCTATTTCGGCTAAGTTGTTCTTGGTTCCCACAAGGGAACGAGCCAAGAAAAAGCTTGATATCTAGGTCTTTAGAACTCATGACCACAAGTGAAATCCTTTCTCTAGGCTTGCTTGCTATGACCAAGCAATTCATGCGAAACTTAGCAGATATCGAAGAGCCACCAGATTATCAAACTTTAGGGAACGATTCCCTTATGAATCAAAAGTGCATGCTAGATGATGAAAATTGACTAATATACAAAATGCGTTAAGTTTAGCTTTTTGGAAGTCGCTGCCTCCAATGTTAGGCAACTTTTATTAAATAGCGTTAATACCCTAAAAAACCCCAAACTGGTAAACTTGTGACAAATTTACTCAAACTACTTTTTTTACCATAAAAAACCATAAACTGGTATACTTGTGACAAATTTACTCCTACTGATTATAAAAAACCATAAACTAGTACATTTATGAAAAATTTACCCAAAACTAATTTATTTGATCACAAAAAACTCCAAAGTGGTAAATTTGTGATAGATATACCTTCCACTAAATTGGATTAATATCACAAAAAAAATCACAAAAATTGTAAACTATGACAAATGGAGCATAAAATCCTAAATTGATATACCAGTCAATTGTCACGTGTCATTTAACTTAATAATTTGACAGTAAAATTTAACGAAAGCTAATAGAGGGTAAATTTATCATAAGTGTACTAGTTTGGGGTAAATTTGTCAAATGTATACCAATTTAGGGTTTTTGGTGATCAAAAAAATAGTTGGGGTAAATTTGTCATAGGTGTACCAGTTTGGGGTTTTTCATAATATTAACCCTATTAAATATGGGATGTTGACATAGTTTAGTGCTAACCAAACCACCTAAGCATTGGCTGAAAATGTCCATCAGTGCCAATAGCTACCCGTCGATGCGTCGGTTGGTTTATCGCATGCCATCGATAGTTGAAGAAACTGTCGTAAGCAAGTCAAATATTAGTAAATACTTTGCTAGTCGAACCACATGGAAATCAATTTGTACTTAACTAGGAGACAGATTTACCTTGGACAAATGGATAATGAATCCCCGATGCAGAGAAAATCCTATGCAACATGATTTTTGGTTTCTGGAGCACTTCTCCCTTGACTGCAGTTGCCTTTGAGGTTAATCAAGAGGAATCTGAAAGTTATATTTTGATGCCATCACTTAACTATTCAATCAATTAAAATGATGAGACTTGACTAGGTCTTTCCATCTCCACGATTCCTAATCATCCTCCAAATGCCTTTTCTGTTTCGAACTCAAAGAATTGCAACTTCAAAGCTAGGAAAGTCATGGTTACAGGCACATTCCAATATGCTCACTAAGCATAACCTTTTAGAAAATGTTCTTGGTGGAGCAAGTTCATCAAGACCTACAAAAATCAAACAAAGTAAACTGAAACTGAATGAGAGTAAACAATTATTTATTTCTAATTATGATTTTGGTGATCCTGCAACTTGTGAAAGCCTCACCTCACACTTGTGTCAGCACCACCTAAATATCAATCGTAGTTGGCGGAATCAAAATGAAAATATTACATTACATCTCATCTCATAGAAAAAAGAATACCATAACATATTTCCAACTACAAGGTTGGAAAATTTCCTTATGATTGCTAGGAAGTCAGTAGGCACGACTTATTTCAGATTATCTCTAAAATTTGCTTCGGAAGTCCTCGTCTTATTGCGAAGTTGAAGGAAGTACAAAGTGAGAATGTGGATGTAACACAGCATTCAAGATTTGAATTTGCGTTCTTCTTCTTCTATGTCTTCATCCTACTTTGACTTAGAAGCAAGTTCTTATCGGGAATTGATCTGCCGAATTATTATCAATGATACAATCCTTTTCATCGAGGGTAATCCTAGAATATCATGGGCAATAGGACGGACTTAAATTCACAGCCAAGATATATTATAGATACGATGGAGCGAAGATGGCAAGGATAAGAAACAATCTATGAAAACGTGTCAGGTAGGTAATCAATGACTTTTTTTAACAATTGCCTTGGGTCTTATACATTATGATAACACTGGGTAATCAAGGACTTTATGATTATAAAGGTAGATACAACGGAGGGGAGAAGGTAAAGAAAAAAACAAACTGGACAGTCCATGAAAAAGCGTTAGACAATCAATGAGTTTTTTTAAATAAACGCGTAAGGTCATTTACATTATAATAACACTTAGGTAATTAAGGACTTCCTTAATTATTTGGATAGATACAATGGAGGGTGGAAAGAAAAGAAAAAAACAAACTAGACAATCCATGAAGGGGCATTAGAAAATCAATGGCCTTTTTAATAAACGCTTTAGGCCATCCACATTATAGTAACGCTTAGGTAATCAAGGACTTCTTCAATTATTTAGGAAGATACATGGAAGAAGAAGGTAAAAGAAAAAACAAGCTAGACAATACATAATCAATCGCTTTTTTAACAAACATGTTAGGTCGTCCACATTATAATAACACTTAGGGAGTCAAGGACATTTTTAATTATATAGGCAGATGTGTGGAAAGAGAAGGTAAAAAAAAAAAAAAAAAAAAAAAAACATCATAGATAATACATGAAAATGCATTAGGTAATCAAAGACTTTTTGAGTAAACGTGTTAGGTGATCCACCATAATAAAGTTGGGAAAAAGAACACAAATTTTCACTAAAATGAAAAATTCCCTCACTAAAAATTTGTCTAGGTAATCAATGTCTTTTTAAATTATATCAGTAGATATTATTGTTTAATAATGGGAAAGATAATGAATTATTTTCACAACTAACATTGAAATTGGGTTATTATCAGTCACATTTTTATTAAATGGCTCTACTAATCTCATCAATCATCTACTATAAAATTCAAAATCCAATTAAATTATCTAATATTTGCTAAATTTGATAGTGTGAATAATGAAATATATATTGTGCACCTAATTCACGCACAAAGTTTAGTTCCTTGACCATTAAGATGTGGTCTTCTTTAATAAAGAAGTAATAGATTTTCTCCATAGTTATGGCATCTGCAAATTGAGCCTAACATATACGTATTGATGAAACATTATTTTGTTTTCAAGCAATGATGTTTTGTTAATTAAATTAATTCCGTTACGTCCCTCAATAAATAACACTAACGACCCAAGTTGAGAACTAGTTGTTGTGAAGTCTGACTCCCATGAAAGCTTCATTTATTTTACCGAAATGAATGACTTGAAAAATATTTTTCTAAAATAATTGCTTTATTACTTAAAATGATTAATCAATAAAAAATATTTCCGCTATCGATTATAATTTATACTTAAACGTTTTTATAAACAATGAAAATATTTTTCGTTCATTCATATGTGTAAGCACTGAAAGAAATCATTTTTAGGAAAATATTTTCCAAGTTATTCATTTCTTGCGAAACAAACAAACATACTCGAATGTTGAACTAGTTTTGAAGATTACTTTTTCTACAACTGAAAGCAGATTGCTTCAGAGTTCGGACTCTCCTTCAATGCTAAAAAGGAGCCACATTCAAGTTTTTTGGAAGAATTGCTACTTACCTCAGGTTCTTTTGTGGGGTTTCATATGCGCCCAGATTTTTAATTTGAACGATGTTTCCCCATCTTTTCATATAATTGACTCATTGTCCCCCCTTCCCCACCTCCCGTTGCGAACATTCCCATCAATTTTGGCCAGAATTCAGTGACACCCCAAATTCAACAAATTGAGTATAAAATGGTTCAAAGAAAAGAGAGCTAAATCCGCAAAATTGGCTCCAAATATGCTAAATTGAGTATTTAGTGGTTTCAATCCACCACATCACTAGCCTACTTGGCGTGCGTGAACCTACGTGGCTCCACTCAAAATGTGACATGTGTTGTCTAATGTAAAATTAAACAATGGGACTTGGAAGCTCTATTTCCTCTCTCTCCCTAGCTGAATGGACTAAATCTCTCTCACTGGCTGAATGGACTAACACATACAACGATAAATGCTAAATTTATTGCATCTTCTCTCTCTCACCCCTTCTTTGTAAAAGGATTCATTTGAAGTCTTCCTTTATGAACCACTGGGGTTTGCCCCAATGGCCACCCTTCCAACATGGAAGGGGGAGGTGGGGGGTTCGAATCCCCACCTTCTCATGGGGTTAGGGTGGCGACGATTTAGTTTTAGGATTGGGTTTCAACTCCCACACCCTGCAAGGAGGCAGGACAAAAGTCTGAGAGTGAGCGTTAGAGTAGGACTGACAAAAAAAAAGTCCTCCTTCATGACCCCTCCTCTTTTGCTACTCTCTTTCCCTCCTGAGTCCTTTTCTCTATCCCTCACTCACCTTAAGCCCTCCTCCTCCTCCTCCTCCTCCTCTTCCTTTACATTCAACCTTGTTGCCTTTCAGGCTTTGGCTCTAGAAATCGTCAACTGGCCTCTCGAACCCTTCTTCATCTTGTAATTCTAGTTCGGTCCTGATTTTTGTCTCAGTTACATCACCAATGATTTTGAAGCGGAAGAGGTTTGCGAGGTTGGTTATTTTGGTGGCAGCTCTGAGGTTTGGGGTTTTGGTGACGCTGGCGACCGCCACGAGGAACATTGTGGTGATTTAGAACTCTTTGGACAATTTTCCCTATAATCACTAGATCAATTCGACAATAGTGAAGGCCAAGGACTCTAAAGGACAAAAGCAATGGCAAATTTGCTATCAAGATCTAAAAACATGATACATATCCTTTCAAATGTTAAGATAATTGTCACACCCCCTTTACTCAGAGGTCGAGCTACGGGTTATTTTGCAACATCCCAGGCTTTGTCTCCGTCCCAAATTCATTTATTTCTTATCCATGCACATGCGGGAAGAATGAACATACAATTCCCAACATAAATAATATGGGAGCGTGAGATACAAACATCACTAAAACACTTTGTATATTACATGAGTAGTGATGATTACAAGCCTATTTTATATACACAAAAGAGGCTTGGGGTATCCCTGTCTTCGCTACGGAGGGTACTAACCAAAATCGGGAACCCTTCTTCTATTACATAGGGCCGGTGCACCTATTTTCGTCCGAAGCCTTGGACGATTCATGCATATCATTGAGATTCGGGTTTGGATTGTGAAACCCACGAAGAGGTCCTATCCATATGTCCTCGTACCTCCTATACCAGGCTTCGAAATGCATCGGGATAAGCTCACTTAGGCTCTTTTCTATCCAGACAATGGATGACACTTTACAATAAGTAATATTAGTTTCTACATCTACCTGTAAAAGAAACAGGGATGAGTACTTGGAATACCTAGTAAGCATAGCTTCTAGCCATCGAGTAGAACATCGGTTTATCATCAACACTAGTCAAACATCTTATGCAAATCGTGTCAATGGAAAATCAATAGCTAAGATACAACCATGCTTTTGGCACATATAAATGGCAATTCTTGTAATGATTCACGAGCTTGATGCATGCCATGAGTTTATGCACTTCTAGCTTTTCTTTCTTACTCATGCATGCCATGTTGATTAAACTTTTCTCGGGATAAGTACACTATCAGTGCCAAAAGTTGTGTACGGCGCTCACTTTGGTACCAAAAGTTTCAGTCGGATCACTTAAGTGCCAAAATGTTTGAAAAACGCTCATTTCAATGCCAACACCGATCTAGTTGGCCGGAAATCCGACATGGCAGTTTTTTTATTAATATTTGAAGCTAATGTGGATCGTCGGAGAGTACAATCAGCATTCAAACAACAAAACGACACCGTTTAGCGTCTTTTCTCCTAAATAAGAAACCTTAAATCCCCAAATTTGACTAGAACCGGAAGTGGAAAACCCTAAATCCCTAATTCGACCAATTCGAGTGCATACTTCGATTTTCTTCCAAAGTTATCAGGTCGCTCTTGCAAATGAAGGGCAAAAGCTTTAGTAGCAGCTCACATTCCTATAAAAAAAAAACGAATTAAATGGTGAGTGTTACTGTTATTGTGGGTTACCGAGTCCGAAAAGAACATTTGGGACTCAGTTGAATCCCAAGAGAATATTCCATGGCTGCAGTAGATATAGAGAAGGCTCGAAATGTAAATATTTCAAATGGGTTGATAGGAAATTCTCTGATCGAGCGACAGAGGTGAGTTTGGAGTTACTTGAAGGCCGAAATCAACCTCCACCTAAGTTAATGGACAAGTTGGAGGATGTCGACTCAATGCAAGCTCAAATGAAGGGTTTAACATCTCTGGTTGACCATTTGAAGAGGGAGGTTTCAAGGCTGAAAATTGAAAGAAACTTTTATCGAGCGTTGATTGTGTTCGTATTCTCTTGGGTAGTTTATTCAAATGTGAAGTGAGTAATGAGAAGAAGTTTGTACGTCTACAATAGTCAAAGATGTGAAATATGCACTTGTATTGGATTATTTATAAGTAAAATGTGCTTTTGGTTTTGCTGCAATTTTTGTATAGAGCAGAAGGTTTTGTTGTAATCTATGGTTGAAATGGAATGTTGGAGTTGGAATGCATTAGTTGTGAGCACTTAAAAGTTTTATTGTTTAGTTGTGTATTGTAATGTTTGTTTTGGTTAGTTTTTGCTTCAAATATAATGGTTTGCTGCATTTTTTATTTGGTAATGGTTTGTTGGTTTGCTGGTTTGCTGCAACTGCAAACCATGGCAAAATGGAAGGTGCTTTTGGAATGCATTAGTTGTGAGCACTCAAAAGTTTTATTGTTTAATTGTGTATTGTCAATGTTTGTTTTGGTTAGTTTTTGCTTCAAATATAATGGTTTGCTGCATTTTTATTTGGTAATGGTTTGCTGGTTTGCTGCAATTGCAAACCATGACGAAATTAAGGGATGATGGCAAATTCATGATTGACCATTTCAGTGCGATAAGTTGTAAATAGTGATCGCTTGAGTGCCAAGTTTTTATAAAAGTGATCATTTAAGTGCCAATTGCGATTATAAAGTGATCACTTGTGTTGCACAAGTTTTTTAAAAAAGAACATGTTAGTTTCAAACGTCACTTGACTTGCACCAGTCGTGGTGCATCTTGCATCTTGTTACACCAGTTGGGTTTCTAGTGCATCTTCTTGTACCAGCCCAAATAACAATGTTGATGCAACAAGATGCACCAGCACCCAAAATTGCATCTTGTTCTTGCACCAGCACATCAACCAGAACCCCACAAATTCATTAGCATCCATAACTTCAACCAGCAACAATTTATGCACACATCTAAAAATAATATCAACCTCATAAGAACATTGCACTAACAACAAAAAAAATATACAGCATAACTATTATAACTGTCTTGCTAGCATTACTAGCCAAAACAACCAACACAAGAGAAAATAACAAAAACAGCTATTGCCATTGACATTGATTGATTGCTTACAAAAGAAAAACATGTCTAACTTCACTCCCCAATCACTGAAGATTTAGCACCCTCTTAAAAGAAAAAACAAACAATGGCAATATGTAGGCAGCAAATACCATCAATGATATAATATCAAGCACCCTCTTAAAAAAAGAAAACATGAAAAGAGACCATGTCCAGCACCCTCCCATCAGCCAATATGGACAACACCTCGATCTCTTTTTCCTCTTGGAGGTTTGAATTAATTCATAATCCGAGCACTCTTTCGAACTGAATGTGTAGGTTCCTTAACTGGGCTTTCTGTCACCTCATTTTCCTTGTTCTTGATAGTGGCTATTTTTGTTTTAGCATGTGTCATGTGTTGGTCCATATCATCACTATTGCTCCCAATCATTGGTTGAGATGGAACTGGTGCTGGGTTCTTTTTGGATGGCTATTTTGTAGCTATACCAGCTGTCTTCTTCTTTGGAGCATTCTTCTTTGGCTGCGCCCTTGATTCTTGAGTTGGCCCACCTTGAGAGAGAAGTACCTTGAAGTTCTCCCAAGCTACAAGAATATAGCGATATTGTTAACCAAATGAATTGAAGTACAACAAATTAAATGCATGAGACCTACAAATCTTACATTCAAAATAGTCATTCCAGTATGTTCATCTGTGTAAATCCCATAACCATATTGCCTTAATCTTTTTCCAAGAGCCCATCTTGTTTACTGTGGTGCATCATTTTCAGTAGCAACAAATGGGAGAGCTGTTGGAGAAATCCTCGTGAAGTGTTTTGAAGTTGACAAAACGTTTCCCTCAGTCTAGTCTGAAGGTCTGCAGACTCTGTTAGTTAAAGTTTGAACACTTCCGGGCAGCCAGACTCAAGACTCAAAGTCTATCCTCATTGACAGTCTTTAATCCGTTGAAGAAAGGTTATCCAGAACTGGATTTTTTGTTCAGGATTTAACCTTATCATCTGGAGAAGATCTCGTGGCTGGAGAAGTCGTATCAGAATCCTTTGATTGATCAAGTTTGATTCAATGAATGAAGATTCGATGATTGTCTAAATATTATTGGAAGGTTCTACTTATGGAAACCGAGATCCTGATTGTATGGGCGAACAGGATTGATGGGCTATCAACACGTTCCTTTAATAGCTCGAACAATCTTCCTAATTGATTCCATCCAACGGGTATGATGGCATAAAGGAGTATATAAGGAAGACGTTCTTAGTTGTTCGAGGTGTGCGTGATAGAAGAATTCCAAAGTCTGAAGCTCCTATTTGTTTAGATAAATCCTTTGAGCGAATACTTGTATACAAAAGAGAGTCTATATTTGTGAGAGACCTTGAGAAGGTGTGGTAAAACATCTACACCTTTGTGGAATCGAGGCAAAGCTGTCTTTGTAACTTCTCTTTTGATCATAGTGAAATCCAGCCGATGGGCTGTCGGTGCGGAAGAGTGGACGTAGGCTTGGAATAAGCCGAACCACTATAAATCCTGTGTTCAAATTTCTCTCTCTTTACCTCGATCGTATTTCATTTTGTTAAGAATTGCTTCCGTATTTGGGACAAATTGTTTGTGCGCCTATTCACCCCCCCTCTAGGTGTTTATACTAGCAATATCAATTGGTATCGAGCTGTGTACTTACTTTATTTGAAGTGTTTTACTTCATAGTAAAAGATCCATGGCTAGTATGCTAGCACCGGGCTGATGGAAGGGCAAAGCAATACCAGACCACCCTACTTTGATGGAAAGGATTACAACATCGGAAGAACAAGATGAAAGCTTTCCTACGATCAAAGGATCCTCTCTGGAATGGGACGTTGTAGAAAAATGAATTACTCCTACCACTACTTCAGTCTCTGAAAGAGGAAAAGAAACTGAAGTGACCAGCGGAATGTCTCGAGGAAGAAATAATCAAGAGACAAACACTCGATGCAAAAGCAATTTACTCCTTATATTGTGCTTTATCACCAACTGAATATAATAGAATATCTTCTTGTGGTACAGCAAAAGAAGTTTGGGACAGATTGCATATCACCTATGAAGGAACGGAGTCAGTGAAGGAAACAGAATCAACATTCTTCTCGGTCAATACGAAGCCTTCGAGAATGAAACCGGGGAGAATCAATATCGACATGTTTAGTCGTTTTACGATATTGTGAATGGTCTTGAAAATCAAGGTTAACCAACTTCTGATCCCATGAAGGTAAACAAGCTCTGCGTGGACTCTCCGAGGATTGGAATCACATAAAGACTTCGATAAGAGAGACGCAGAGAATTATGCCACTATCGTTGACGAGCTGATTGGAACTCTTCAGTCCTATGAAGTGGAAAGGATCAATGAAGATGAAGATCCAAAAGGTAAGAAATCCATTGCATTAAAATCAAATGATGATTCGATGATACATATTCTGAAGATGATATGGACGATGAGGAGCTTGCTCTCATGATAAGAAGATTCAAAAAACTAAATAGAAAAGGAAGAAGGTTCAACTCAAAGAAACAAAGCTTTCAAAGACAGCTGAGACCAAGTCTGCATTGAGGATGAGAACCAAATAAAGATGTAGTCTGCTTTGAATGCAAGAAAAAAGGGACACATCAGACCCAACTGTCCTCTTCTGAAGAAGAAGAGAGGAAAAGCTGAAAAATTTCGAAAAACTCTCA
Source organism: Eucalyptus globulus (assembly GCA_014182545.1). Lineage (NCBI taxonomy): Eukaryota > Viridiplantae > Streptophyta > Magnoliopsida > Myrtales > Myrtaceae > Eucalyptus > Eucalyptus globulus. Next base: position 59,629 of record JABKBK010000018.1, read on the forward strand.
AAGCTGAAACCTGGAGTGATGCGAGTGTGAAGAAAGTGATAATGAATATGCCAATCTATGTCGATGGCACAATCGGACTCGGACTCGCACTGGATCGGACTCGGGATCGGACTCGGACGGTGAATTTGAGGCAAGTAATTTTAAAACTCCTGTCAAAGTTTCTAAATATATTGATGAACTATGCTTTAGTCTTAAGACTTCTCTCAAAAGAATTTCCAAACTGAAAAAAAGAAAACTCAGCTCTAAAACAAAAGGAAAATGTTTTAGCGAAAGAGTTAAAAGTCTAGACTTGTCTGTTTCCAATCTTAAAGAAAATGAAGAAAATCTTTTAAAAGAAAATGCTTTTTAAAAACAGACTTATGAAATATATCAAAGAAATTTTCTATAGGGTCTAAAAACTTGAGAAAATTCTTTCAAAGACAAAGACCTTACTTCAATAAGTCTGGTCTAGGTATGACAGAAGAAACAATTCCCTTGATTGATTTTCCTAAAGTAAAAGAAAGAATTAAGAAAAGACTTTCGAGTGAGGTTTACAAAAATCACTTCAAGAAAGTTTTTGTAAAACCTGTAGGTAGAAATGCTCTCAGATGTTCTAAGTGCAACAATCCGGATCACTTTGAAAAAAAGTGTCCTATGGTATGGAAACCTGTTAAGAAAGTATGGGCTAATACTATTTATCTTACTAACACCAAAGGACCCAAGAAAATTTGGGTACCAAAGAAAGCTTGAAACTTTATTTTAAATGCAGGTCTCCGTCAAGAAACAGGTAAAATGGTATCTTAACAGCGGATGCTCAAGACACATGACAGGAGACTCAAATTGCTTTATAAAGCTTGCTCAAGTAAATGGTGGAAAAGTTTCATTTGGAGGAAACAACAAAGGAAGTATTGTGGGATTTGGAACCGTGAAAATTGGAACTCTCACAATAAGTAATGTTTCCTTAGTGGAAGGACTCAATTACAATCTTCTCAGCATTAGTCAATTGTGTGATGCTGGTTTCAAGATCTTCTTTCAAGAAGGAACATGTTCTGGAATCAGTAAAGACTCTACTCAGTCTTTCATGGGTCGAAGACATGGAAATATCTATCTTCTGGATGTGAAACCAAATGAATCACAATGCCTTATCTCAATTCAAGACGAAGCAAGCTTATGGCACAAAAAGCTTGGTCATGTCAACATGAAGCAATTAGCCAAAATCTCATCAAAGCAGCTTGTTCGAGGTCTACCCAAATTGCCATACCAAAAGACTGATTCATGCACTCCATGTATTCTGGGAAAGCAGGTAAGAAATTCTTTTAAGCCAATAAATCATGTCTCTACTAATCTTGTACTACGGTTGCTGCATATGGATCTCTTCGGACCAACCAGAACTCGAGTATTGGGGGTAAGAAGTATTGCCTAGTAATTGTTGATGATTACTCCCGTTTTACTTGGGTATATTTCCTTGCAAGTAAGTCCGAAACCTTTTCGTATTTTGAAAAATTTGCTAAAAAGGTTCAAAATGAAAAAAAGGATGTGTTATCTCTAGTATAAGAACAGATCATGGAGGTGAATTTGAAAATCAAGATTTTACAAAATTCTGTGATGAATCTGGCTTTAAGCATGTGTTCTCCTCTCCATATACTCCTCAACAAAATGGAGTTGTGGAAAGAAAGAACAGATCTCTTCAAGAAATGGCTAGAACTCTTTTAATTGAAAGTAAAATTTCTTCTCGATTTTGGGCTGAAGCTGTTTCAATAGCATGCTATATCATCAATAGAGTCTTCTTAAGATCTATTCTTGAAAACCCCTTATGAGTTATTCAAAGAAAAGAAGCCTATTGTTTCATACTTTCATGTATTTGGTTGTAAATGTTTTATATTGAAAAATGCAAAAGATCGAGTTGGTAAGTTTGAAGAAAGATCGGATGAAGGTATCTTCCTTGGATATTCTACATCAAGCAAAGCTTACAAAGTCTATAACAAGAAGAGTCGATCTGTAGAGGAGTCAATGAATGTCAAATTTCAAGACTCAATGCAAGATGAATCAAGTCAGACTCATCAAGAAGAGTCTGAACTGGCTCCAGACCCTCCAAAGTCTACAACTCAAGAAGCATCTCAGACTCTGGAAAACCAGCATCAGGTTGTTAGTGAAGATCCAAATAAAGAAAGAGATCATCAACCAGACAAATCAACAAGTGGAAGCATAAGTCCAGTCATCCCAAAGATCTTATAATTGGCGAAATTAATGAAGGAATTCGCACAGATCCAAAAGGCGAAGAGTCTAGTGCTGTGGCACTCGTTTCTGAAATTGAACCAAAGAGCATAGAAAAAGCTTTATCTGATGAAAGCTGGATTGAAGCTATTCAAGAAGAGCTCAGACAGTTCATCATAAATGATGTCTGGGAATTGACATCCAAACCAAAAGGTAAAACTGTTATTGGAGCTAAATGGGTGTTCAGAATCAAGATGAACGAGAAAGGAAAAGTCTTACGAAATAAAGCAAGACTCGTGGCCAAGGGATATACGCAAGAAGAAGGAATAGACTATGATGAGACTTACGCTCCAATGGCAAGGTTAGAAGCTATTCGATTATTACTTGCGTTTGCTTGTTATAAGAATTTCAGGTTATTCCAAATGGACGTCAAAAGCGCCTTCTTAAATGGATTTATCCATGAGGAAGTTTATGTGGAACAACCACCAGGGTTTGAAGACCCAAAGAAGCCAGGACTCGGTCTTCGAGACGAAAAAGGCTTTGTATGGTTTAAAGCAAGCACCTCGGGCTTGGTACGACAATTAAGTAAGTTCCTAATACAAAATGGTTTGGTCAAAGGTAAAGTAGATACGACTTTATTTATCAAGAAGGAAAACAAAAGTTTATTACTTGTTCAAATATATGTGGATGATATTATTTTTGGATCCTCTAATGAAAGTCTGTGCAAGAAATTTTCAAAGTCTATGCAGGATGAGTTTGAAATGAGTATGATGGGAGAGTTAACATTCTTTCTTGGTCTTCAAGTAAAACAATTGAAGGAATGAACTTTTATTTATCAAGAAAAATATGTTAATGATCTTGTCAAAGGTTTGGACTGGAAAAGTGCAAAAAGACCGACATACCAATGTCAAGTTCTTTAAAGATAGACAAAGATGAAGAAGGAAGAAAGTTGATCAAAAGCTGTACAGGAGCATTATTGGATCACTTCTTTATCTTCTTTTGCCTCTAGACCTGATATTTTGTTGAGTGTTTGCATCTGTGCTAGGTTTCAATCAGATCCTAGAGAATCTCATCTCAGTGCTGCGAAACGCATCATTAAATACGTCGCTTCATCATCAAGCATCGGTCTTTGGTATCCTAAGAATGGAGACTTTAATCTTAAGGATATTGAGACGCAGATCTGGCGGTTGCGGAGTTGATAGAAAGAGCACTTCAGGAACTTGCCGTTGCTTGGAAGCAGGACAATGTCTTGGTTTTCAAGGAAACAAAGCTCTTGTGTCTCTTTCAACAACGAAGCGAGTATGTAGCTCTTGGAAGCTGCTGTTCGCAAATTCTATGGATAAAACAACGAGTTAAGAGACTTTGAAATTGAAGACTCATGCACGGAGATTAATTGCGACAACACCAGCGCTATCAACCTCACCAAAAATCCAATTCTCCATTCAAGAGCAAAGCATATAGAGATTCGACATCACTTTATTAGAGATCATGTTCAAAATGGAGAGATTTCAATTCAATTTGTTGACTCAAAGAATCAACTGGCGGATATATTCACAAAGCCTTTGGAGAAAAATCAATTTGAGTCTATCCGTTCCAGACTCAACATTTTGAGGTATGAGGATATCAAAGTCTAAAGACTTTCAGACTCAGGCTTACAAGACTTTATCTACAGTCTTGGCTTGACCTTGGATTTTGTAAGTCTTTCTCTCTCCAATCTTATCTTGAAAAGGTACGATCATCGTTTGTGTTTAAATTGTTGCTATATTTAATTAACGTAAATATTGCATCGATTCATTTTCAAAAGGGAAGTTATTTTTGAAATAGCTATTTTTGCGGATAAAGACAGTTATTTTGAAAAGGCATATTTTTATTTCCTTTGTGACGGTTCATTTACTCTTCTTTTTAACCGATTGTGCCTTTATCGATTCCTCTTCACTTTTCTATTCACTTTTCTCTCAAAAACCCTAGAAAGCATCGATCCTCCATTCCCGTTTGTCTTCTACACTAAATCTTCAAAAAGTTGTCATCTTTTATGGGAAAGTCAAGCAAGGAATCTTCCAAACACTGAGAAAGATGTCATCTTCACGAAAGTCCTCAAGAATCGCAAGCAGGGGACCATAGAGAATGAGTGAGGGGCCTACGCACTTCGATCTTACTGAAGATGAAGTTACTCCAGATCAGCAACCGAGCCCACAACATTCTCAGCAGCGTCATTCTCCACCATCTAGTCCTCAAGGCGTTGTTCATCAGCATCAGGAAGAAATCATCGAGGATGCAGACCCGTAAGAGTTCAAAAGCCCGCTTTTATTTACAAGCTATATCGTGCCTTAAAAGGAATTCGTACTCCTTTGAACTATGTTGATGATTTTGATAAAGAAAAAGGATATAAGAACGAATATATCTTTCTGCGAAAAATGGAAAGTTTGGGAATCGCTCGTAAAGGGGTGGCTGAGGAAACCCTTGCGAATATCCCAAGTGATCCTCGTGGAGGGGGCCGAATCTTGTAGATGGGAATGACGATGACAATCTGTTCAATCTATTTCAACCGAAAATGGGTATTGCGGTTGAAATTCAAGGAAAAATGGGAGATTTGTTCAGATCAAAGGAACAAAAGGATCTGTACTCGAAATTGCTGAAGCGTGGGGTAATAAACCCTAGGAGTGTGGACTTTGATTTTCTAGATCTTTGTAAAAGTGAACTTGAGGGAAAAGTTCAGTTATCTTCAACTTGAAAAGTTCTGCTCTGACTCAACTGAGGCTTATGCTGAATTGATTGCATATTTCTATTCAAATCTTAGCTTTTTAGATGCGAATAGATTCTCCTTCAGCGTTAAAGAACAAGACTATGTTGTTGATATGAATATCTTTGGCAGATGTGTTAGAAGTTGAGAGAGGCAGATATCAACCAATCAAAGTTTCCATTGCTCGGGCCACACTTGAACTGGTGAAGGACAGGAGAATAGATGAGAAGATCACCTACTCAAGGATGAATGCATTCAACATCTTGCTTCACAAGATTGTGATTAATTGCCTTCGGCCGAAATCAACTTCCAAAACTGATGTTTCAAGCTTTGAGGCAAAGTTGATGTATGCCATCCTTTGTGGAAAGAAGTTTTCTCTCCCTCATACTGTTATGTTTCACATGTATAGAGCAGTGATGAAGGACAGAGGTCAACTCCCTTACCCAAGCCTTGTTACGAAGTTATTCGGACATCTGAATATTCAGCCTCCGCAAATCTTTTGTGTTCGATCATGCGATCATATGGTGGTAGGACTGAAAATGGTGACCAAAATGCGATCGCTGAAGGAACCGAGCAAGGAATTGGAGAAATTCAATGAGAAGACTCCTGCCAAATCACATCAACTCTCTTCTGCTGCTAAGAGAAAAGGGAAGGAGCCCATGGCTGCTCCATCAAAGAGAAGAAGAGCTCTCCTCGTTGAGGATGAAGATGATGACGAAGACATCACCATCTCTCGCAATGGCTTTGAAGAATTTAAGTCGTCTGTTCCACGAAAGAATCGGAACAAAAGACGAAAGAAGCGAGAGGAGAAGGAAGAAGAAGAAAGAGAAACGAGCAAGCAAGAAGCGAGAGGAAGAAAGACCTGAAGAAGAAAGAAAGAAGAGAAGAAGGAGAACTCCGAGGAAATCTCTTCTCCATGTAGGCATGGAAACGAGGGGAGATCGGGAGAAAGGAGTGACGTCTTCATATCTGATGCAAGTGAAGGAGTTAGTCGCTCACTGCAGACCCGGAAGATGTTTATGCATCTCAATTTCCAGAGGAAGGTCATGAAGCTTCATCGCCAAACCTGCGAGATTATGCGATCCACCATCGTCCGCTTTTACTCCATCGAGATCGAGCCGAAGCAAGTACTCGGGACCGATAATGGAGCAGATTTTCGCAGAATCTTGGATATTCTCATGGAAATGCGAGGTCAAATTTATGCTTTGGGATGCGAAGTTCAAAGTTTGAAGAATGAAAGTCAAGCTTCTTCTGTTCATTGAATGATAAGATGCAAGCCCTCTCTTCGAGAATCAGGCCAATACCAAGAGTGAGGAGGTTGTGCAGCTGAAGGAAGACTTTGAAAGGCTGGAAGGCATCGTTCAGTCTATGGAATATTTCCAGCTTGTCCGCGTTCCTAAGCAATCTTGACGTCATCTCATCCTTTTTAATGATGAAAAAAAGGGGGGAGAGATGCATGATTTCATCAAAAACTTTCAATCATTTTTAACTGTTTGTTGGATTGTGTTTTTGTTTAAGCTTGTTTTTGACAGACTTTGACTTTGTTTTTGTGTCTGGATGAGAACGAACTAGACTTGGACTTGGCTTGCTTCTATTAACAAGTATTGATATCTTATGGATGGTTTTATTATATACTAGACTAACCTATTTTCTGTGGTTGCAGATTCTAGTGTTAATCTTTTAGCCATTCATCTCTATAAGATATGCATATGTGTTTGAGAAATGTTTTGCGAGGTCAAAGTTATCCAAATCTGCAGGAAGGTTTTGTCACCATCAAAAAGAGGGAGATTGTTGGAGAAATCCTCGTGAAGTGTTTTGAAGTTGACAAAACGTTTCCCTCGATCTAGTACGAAGGTGCGCAGACTCGTTAGTTAAAGTCGAAGACTTAGGGCAGCCGAGACTCAAGACTCAAAGTCTATCCTCATTGTGTCTCTAATCCGTTGAAGAAAGGTTATCTAGAACTGGATGTTTTGTTCAGGATTTAACCTTATCATTTGGAGAAGATCTCGTGGCTGGAGAAGTCGTATCGAATCCTTTGATTGATCAAGTTTGATTCAATGAATGAAGATTCGATGATTGTCTAAATATTATTGGAAGGTTCTACTTATGGAAACCGAGATCCTGATTGTATGGGCGAACAGGATTGATGGGCTATCAACACGTTCCTTTAATAGCTCGAACAATTTTCCTAATTGATTCCGTCCAACGGGTAGATTGGAGGAATTCATTTGGTAAGTGCCAACGGGTATGATGGCATAAAGGAGTATATAAGGAAGACGTTCTTAGTTGTTCGAGGTGTGCGCGATAGAAGAATTCCAAAGTTTAAAGCTCCTATTTGTTTAGATTAATCATTTGAGCGAATACTTGTATACAAAAGAGAGTCTATATTTGTGAGAGACCTTGAGAAGGTGTGCTAAAACATCTACATTGTGGAATCAAGGCAAAGCTGTGCTGTAACTTCTCTTTTGATCATAGTGAAATCCAGCCGGTGGGCTGTCAGTGCGGAAGAGTGGACGTAGGCTTGGAATAAGCCGAACCACTATAAATCCTGTGTTCAAATTTCTCTCTCTCTACCTTGATCGTATTTCATTTTGTTAAGAATTGCTTCCGTATTTGGGACAAATTGTTTGTGCGCCTATTCACCCCCCCTCTAGGTGTTTATACTAGCAATATCAAGACAAACACAAGAGAAAACTTCTCACATTACAAGTGCATGACAGAGGAAAAGCACAAGAGAAGCCAGTACACCTAGTCAACCATCAAACTCTATCGAATATGAACTGAAAAGTTACTGAGGTAAAGAGGATACTTACCTTACAGCAAGGCTTTCTGTTTGCCCTTCAGTAGGCATTACAGCAGGGCCTTCAGTCTTCCCTTCAATAGGCCCAAGAAGAAGCTCTTTAGTAGGTCCCATCCTTAGCACTAAATTAGCTTGCTGTTGATACTGCCTTTTTAGCTCACAACCTTTCTTATTGTGTCATTCCTTGCGGCAATGGGAGCATTTTATCTTTGTCCCAATCCTACTCATCCTCTGACTTGATGGCTTTTCCTGCTGCTTTCTTCGTCTCTTCTTTGGCCTTCCTATTTGGTTCTTCAATGGCAAAGGTAGAGGGCTTTCATGATTTGTTGTCTCCCAAAATTTACTACTTCTGATAGACTGCATCATGAATTGGTATGAAGCAAGGTATGAACTTTTTTTGTACCGATTATCTAGGTAATCATATGGGTTTTCTTGCTTCATTTGAATAGCACAAATGGCATGGGCATAGGGAATTCCATTCAGTTGCAAGGCTCGGCATGAACACTTTCTTCTATCCAGGTTGATAACATACTTATCCTGATTATGAATAATCTCATATCCATTATCTTCATTCCAAACTGGATGGCAGAACCTACTAGCACCAATGTTTGCATCCAATCTCTTCACAATCCTAGGGCCACAGTCTCTAGTCCATTTTGTAGCCTCATCTCTTTGCCTATACAGTCTAGTCATCAGCATAACTCGAATATCATCAAGCATGCTGATGATTGGTTTGCATCTAGCCTCTAAAATTCTGCCATTGAAAGCTTCACTAGGGTTGTTATCAATGATATCACATTTGAACTCTTCATTAAAGAAGGCCCGACACCATTGCTTAGCTTCTGTCTGGAAGAGTGCATCAAAACCTTCCTTTGTTAGCTGCAACAATTCTTGTTTGGCTAATTTGAAATCAGCCGTGTTGGTAATCTTCACTATTTGCCAGAACTGCTTCTGCAGCCTATCTCCTTTGAAGTTCCTTGACCAATTTGGATATATGTGCCTCACGCACATTCTATGCTTAACATGGGGCATCAACTCAGCGAATGCAGGAATAAGTCCTTACAAAAATTCAAACCAATAAATACAAGTCAGGAAAATATGCAAGTGATTAATATTAAAAGGGAATGAACTAATTGATAATGGAATTACCTTTTGTTGGTTGCTCATGAATACCCATCCTCCCCCATCAGTTATCTCAAGGTCAACCATTAAATTTTTGAGGAACCAGGACCAAATATCCTTGTTCTCTATCTTCACCATCGCTCAAGTTATCGGAAACATTTGATTATTGGCATCTCTCCCCATAGTAGCCAACAACTCCCCCTTGCATAAACCCTTTAGAAAGCATCCATCCAATTTTATAACTATTTTACAACCAGCCAAGAAGCCCCGTTTGCATGCATTAAAACAGACATAAAATCTATCAAATCTAGTCCCAAGATCAGGTAGTGGCCTCTCCACAACCTCTACATATACCCTACTAGATGGGTTTTGAAACATGTATTCGCCAGCATAATCCTATACCTGCGCATATTCTTCCTTATACCCACTCATTAATATTTTCATCACCCTCATCTTAGCTCTCTTGCATTGATTCCTTGACACATTAACCTCTAATTGCTCCTTCACTAACAACTGAAATTGAGGACTCTTGATCTTGGGCATTGCTTTGATAGTATTGAAAAAATACTTCGATAACCACACACTTGTTATCCTTTTATTGTTAAAGATAATTGGACAAGTATGCTCATCCTGGAAGGACCTAATTTGGAATGACCCCTTTTTAGCGCGTCACAGAGCTTCCATGGACAATTGGGTTGTGAGCAGTTAGCTCTCACAAATTCCTTCGTGTTTCTAATGAATTGAATGCTCCTCTATTAAGCAATTCAGTCCTTCACAACAACTTCTTTGAACTGTTTGGCATCGTCAAATCTCATGCCCACAGACAAAATGGGTTTATCAACAGTCGGATCATAGTAAGGGTACTTACTTTTTCTTCCACGAGCAGGTTCTTCATCATCATTGTCAAGCCCATTCTCCGAACCAACAACTTCATCGTTGTAGCTTTCTTCATCTTCACTCTATTACCTTAAGCTAAAGCTCCATCCCAATTTACTTGCTCGGGCCTCTTTACTGAAGCTGCAACTTTTTTTTTTCTGAGAAATTCCCTTTGCTTTTGTCTTGATTGTGCGAGTTCATAATCATCTTCGTCACTTGGGAAACTTACTGAAGCCAAATATTCATCTTCCGATTCACTGGATATAGCAATTTCCCATTCTAATCCAGTGAAGTCTTCATCGCCCACATCTTCTTCCAAGATTTCAGGACATTTCCCTGTATGTTCATCTCTATCAATATAACTTCCCTCCCTCTCATTTTTCCATTCATCTAACCTAAACTCATCCCCGACCTAATTACTCGCTTGAATATGATCCCTCACTTCTCCTCTTTCAGTGGTGGTCTACTCATCCTCATCCTCATCCTCACTATAATACTCAATATATACTCTAGCTTCTTCGCCGTAAAGATAATGGTAAATAATATCCTTAATACCATTATCGTCATTAAAAAATCTCAGGCCATCCTTCAATTCTTTCATAATAGGAACACAATAATGTAGTTTTTGCACTTTGCATCGTAAAAAATACACCAAATCCCTCAGAAAATCAATATACGATGTTTTCCGAACATTGACATAGATAGTACCTTCATTTCCACCACTATATTCCCATTCCTCAGCGCCAATAACAAACCCTACACCATAACAAACAATGACGCCTACCTGATTCTCGTCCATGTTGATGCTGCACCTAATGAAAAAAACAAAAAAAGTCATTAGTTTTTGGGACCACATGACAGAATTAGCAACTTCCCATGCAGGTCCTTATCGGTTTGTTGTTAAGAAACAAATGCGAGGTCAACCATTCAATTCGGTGCTTTTATAGAAACAAAGGAAACCGAATTGAATAAACAAAGTGAGGTCTCCACCACCCATTTTTCAATTCAATCACATTCGGTCCCCACATAAGCAGTCCAATTAATTAAACAAAGTAAGGTCCCGCCACTGTTTCCCTCTGAGTCGAGCCCTATTCTCCGCTTCGTGCCCTATTTTTCTATTCGGTCCCCACAAAAGAAAGCGAATGAATGACGGAACCCTCAATTTTTCTATTCGGTGCCCACCACTTTCCCCATCACTTTTGTTGGAGAAAACTTCCTTAAGTGTTTTGAAGTTGACAAAACATTTCCATCAATCTAGTCTGAAGACTTGCAGACTTTTTCATCAAAGTCTGAAGACCTCTGGACTGCCAGATTCAAGACTCAAAGTCTATCCTCATTGACAATTTCTAGACCGTCAAAGAAGGCTTATCCAGAACTGGATGTTTCATTAAGGATTTGACTTTATCGATTGGAGAAGATCTCTTGGCTGGATACAGCATGTTGGAATCCATTATTCAAATCAAGATTGATTCAAGGATTTTGGATCCGTTGATTGGTGAAGTATACTTGGAAGGTTCTACTTATGGAAACCTAGATCCTGATTGTATGGGCGAGCAGGATTGATGGGCTATCGTCATGTTCCTTAAATAGCTCGAAGATCTTCCTAATTGATTCTGTCCAACGGATAGATTGGAAGAATTCCTTTGGTAAGTGCCAACGGGTATGACGGCATAAAGGAGTATATAAGGAAGACGTTCCAGTTGTTTGAGTGCGTGTGCGATAGAAGAATTCCAAAGTCTGAAGCTCCTTATTCTTAGTCAATTAAACTGTTGAGCGAAATCTTGTACGTAAAAGAGAGTCTATATCTTTGAGAGACCTTAAGGAAGTGTAGTAGAGTCTCTACACTATGGAATCAAGGAAGAGCTTTACTGTAATAACTCTTTTGTTCATAGTGAAATCCAGCCGGTGGGCTGTCAGTGTGGAAGAGTGGACGTAGGCTTGGATTAAGCCGAACCACTATAAACTCTGTGTTCATATTCTCTTTCCTATGCTCTTTTACTTTGATCGTAACTTGTTTCATTTTCATAATCTATTATTGATTAGTGCTGCACACTTATCTCGAAAATTTGTTTTTACACCTATTCACCCCCCTGTAGGTGCTCATACTAGCTTTCACAATTGGTATCAGAGCCTGTGTACTCACTTAAGTTGAAGTGTTTTACTTCAGAGTTAAAGATCCATGGCTAGTATGTTGGCTCCAGGACTGGTTGAAGGGTAAAGCAATACCAGACCGCCTTATTTTGATGGAAATGAATACAACATATAGAAAAACAAAATGAAGGCATTTCTAAGATCAAAGGATTCTCTAGAATGTGATGTAGTAGAAAAATGAATCATTCCTAAAGCTGCACCTGTCTCAGAAAGAGGAAAAGAAGCCATTGAGTCTAGCGAAATGACTCAAGAAGAGATAACCAAGAGACAAGCTCTTGATGCAAAAGCAATTTATTCATTATATTGTGCATTATCACCTACTGAATATAACATAATATCTTCTTGTGTTACAGCTAAAGAAGTCAGGATAGATTACACATCACCTATGAAGGAATTGATCGAGTAAAAAAACCAGAATCAACATTCTACTCGGTCAATACGAAGCATTCAAAATGAAATCAAGAGAATCTATCACTAACATGTTTAGTCGTTTACGAAATCGTGAATGGTCTTGAAAATCAAGGTCAACCAATTTCTGATCCCATGAAAGTAAACAAGCTCTTTGCGTGGACTCTCCAAGGATTGGAATCACATAAAGACCTCAATAAGGGAGACACAAAGAATCATGCCACTCTGTTGACGAATTGGTTGGGACTCTTCAGTCTTATGAAGTGGAGCAAATCAACGAAGATGAAGATCCTAAAGGTAAGAAATTCATTGCATTAAAATCTAATGATGATTTTCATGTCACAGATTTTGAAGACGATATGGATGATGAAGAGCTCGCTCTCATGATAAGAAGATTCAGAAAGCTAAATAGAAATGGGAGAAGATTCAACCCAAAGAAACAAAGTTTTCAAAAGCAACAGACTAGAAGTCTGTTGAGGATGATGAATCCAATAGAGATATAGTTTATTTTGAATGTAAGAAAAAGGGACACATCAAACCCAACTGTCCCCTTCGAGGAAAAAAAAAGGAAAAGCTGAGAAATATCGAAAGGCACTCAAAGCAGAAACTTGGAGTGATACATAATATGAAGAAAGTGATGATGATTATGCCAATATTTGTCTCATGGCACAAAACAGGACTCAGATTCAGACTTCGAGACAGATTGATTCGAGACGGTGAAATCGAGGTAAGTAATTTGAAAATCCCTACTAAAGTCTCTAGATACATTGATGAATTGTGTCTTAGTCTCAAAACTTCTCTTCAAAATATTTCCAAACTTAAAAGAGAAAATTCTACACTAAAACAACAAGAAAATGTTTGGAAAGAAAAGGTCAAAAGTTTAGACAAGAGTATTACTATTTTGAAAGAAAATGAAGACAATCTTTTAAAAGAAAATGCATTCTTGAAAAATGACATCTCAAGTATTTCTAACAGATTTTCTATAATATCTGAGAAACTGGAAAAAATTCTTTCTGCACAAAGACCTTATTTCAATAAATCTGGTTTGGGAATGACTGTGGAAACCATTCCTCTAATTGATTTCCTAAAGTAAATGAAAGAATTAAGCAAAGACCTACAAGAGATGCTTACAAAAATCATTTACAAAAAGCTTTTGTAAAACCAGTAGGTCGCAATGCTCTTAGATGTTCTAAGTGCAATAGCTCAGACCATTTTGAGAAAGAATGTCCTATGATTTGGAAACATGTTAAGAAGGTATGGGCAATGACCGTGTATTACACTAACACCAATGGACCCAAGAAAATATGGGTACCAAAGAAAGCTTGAGTCTCTTTTCTAAATGCAGGTCACTATCAAGAAAAAGATTAAATGGTACCTGGATAGTGGTTGATCAAGGCATATGACAGGAGATTCAAATTGCTTCATAAAGCTTGTTCAAGTTAATGGTGGAAAAATTTCATTTGGAGGAAACAACAAAGGAAGAATTGTGGGATATGAAACTGTAAAGATTTGAAGCCTCATGATCAGTAATGTTTCCTTAGTGGAAGGAATCAACTATAATTTGCTAAGTATCAGTCAGCTGTGCAACACCGGTTTCAAAATCAACTTTCAAGAAGGAATATGTTCAGGAACCAGTAAAGACACCTCTTAGTCTTTCACGAGTTGAAGACATGGAAATATCTACCTATTGGATGTCAAACCAAATGAAACCCAATGTCTAATCTCAATTCAAGAAGAAGCAAACTTATGGCACAGAAAACTTGGGCACATCATAATGAAGCAAATAGCCAAAATTTCAGCAAAGAAGCTTGTTCGTGGTCTACCAAATCTGTCATACCAAAAGTCTGATCTATGCACACCATGCGTGTTGGGAAAACAGGTAAGAAACTCATTCAAACCAATAAATCAAGTTTCGACTAATCGTGTACTACAGCTCTTGCATATGGATCTCTTTGGACCAACCAGAACTCAGAGCATTGGAGGTAAGAAATACTGCCTAGTAATTGGGGATGATTATTCACGATTCACTTGGGTATATTTCCTGGCAAGTAAGTCTGAAACCTTTTCTTATTTTACAAAGTTTGCTAAACAGGTCCAAAATGAGAAAGGGTATGTTATTTCAAGTATGCGGACAGACCATGGAGGTGAATTTGAAAATCAAGATTTTGCTAAGTTCGGTGATGAATATGGTTTTCAGCATGTATTCTCCCCTCCTTATACTCCAGAACATAATGAAGTTGTCGAAAGGAAGAATAGATCTTTACAAGAAATGGCTAGAACTCTTTTAATTGAAAGAAACATTTCTTCTCGTTTTTGGGCTGAAGCAGTTTCTACAGCATGCTATATTATTAATAGAGTCTTTCTAAGGCCTATTATGGAGAAAACTCCCTATGAGTTATTCAAAGGAAAAAAACCAATTGTTTCGTATTTTCATGTGTTTGGATGCAAATGTTTTATTTTGAAAAATGCAAATGATCGAGTTGGCAAGTTTGAAGAAAAATCAGATGAAGGTATCTTTCTTGGATATTCAACCACAAGCAAAGCTTACAGAGTTTACAACAAGAAGACTCAATCTGTGGAGGAATCAATGAATGTCAAATTTCAAGACTTTATGCAAAATGAATCGATTTAGACACAACTTGAAGAATCTGAACCTGCTTCAGACTCTACAAAGTCTAAGGTAGCGCATGCAAACGTTTCTGTTCCGGGGAAGAGTTTCTTTTCAGAAATGGTTCTTTTCTATTTCTGCTCAGGGGGAACAATTTATGAGTAAAAGAACCCGTTTGATAACGACACAAAATTTCTACTCGGGAATAGAAAAAGAATAGAAATGCGTTTGATAACGCAACAATTTCTTTTTTTGTATTTTTCATTTTTAATCTTTCCGACGGATTGCCGCCGCCTCCGCCGCCGGTCGCCGTCGCCGGCCCGCCTGCCGCTGCCGCACGGCCGGAAGCCCGGCCCGGTGGGCGGGCAGCGGCGGTGGCCCGGCGGACGGGAGGCGCGGCGCCGCGGCGGCAATGGCGGGCGGCAGCGGCGGCCGGTGGCGAGAGGCAGCGGCGGCAACCGGCGGCGGTGGCGTCTGGCGGCAGCGGCAGCGGAAGCGGCAGCCCGGCGGCGGCGGCATGGCGATCGGCGGCAGCGGCGGCTTCCGAGACCGGGCGGCGGCGGCGTCGGCGGCCGGCGACGGCGGCGGGGCGGCGTCCGGCGATGGCGGCGGCGGCGGCGTCCAGCGACCGGCGAGCGGCCGGCGGCAGCGGCGTCCGGCGGCCGGCGCGCTGGCGGCGGCGTCCGGCGACAGCGCAGCCGGCGGCGGTGTCCGGCGCAGCGGCTTCCGGCGACCGCGGCGGCGGCGGCGACCGGCGGCGGGCGATGGCTCGGGCGGTTGACGGTGGTCGCGGCAAGAAAAGGAAATAAAGAAAAATAAAAAAAGAAAATCAGCTTATTTCTAGCAATTGTTCCGGGAACAAGAAGCAACTTTTGTTGCTTCTTGTTTCATTCCCAAACCATTCTCGGGCTAAGTTTTTATTCCAGGGAACAAAAAAACAACGTGGCGTTAGCAAAAGGTTTTGTTCTTTTTTTGTTAGGGGAACAACAGAAACCAAGAGAAACAGAAACGTTTGCATGCACAAATCTCAGTAGCTCAGACTTCAGAAGACCAGCAACAAATGATCGTCGAAGGTTCAAATGAAGAAAAAGATCAATATTCTGACAAATCAACCAGCAACTGGAATCATAAGTCCAGTCATCCCAAAGATCTCATTATTGTTGATATTAATGAAGGAATTCGCACAAGATCCAAAAGGCGCAAAGAGTCTAGTGCTGTGGCTCTTATTTCTGATATAGAACCCAAAAGCATAGAAGAAGCTTTAACTGATGAAAGCTGGATTAAAGCTATGCAAGAAGAACTCAGGCAATTCAGCATTAATGATGTCTGGGAATTGACTCCTAAACAGAAAGGTAAATCTATCATTGGAGCTAAATGAGTTTTCAGGAACAAGATGAACGAGAAAGGAAAGGTCGTAAGAAACAAAGCAAGACTCGTGGCCAAGGGATATACGCAAGAAGAAGGGATAGACTATGATGAGACTTACGCACCAGTAGCAAGGTTAGAAGCAATTAGATTATTACTTGCTTTTGCTTGTTATAAGAATTTCAGGTTATTCCAAATGGACGTCAAAAGTGCTTTCCTAAATGGATTTATCCAAGAGGAAGTTTATGTGGAACAACAACCTGATTTTGAAGACCCAAGGAAACCAGACTCTGTATTCAGACTGAAAAAGGCTTTATACAGTTTAAAGCAAGCGTCTCGAGCTTGGTACAACAGACTAAGTAAGTTTTTAATTTAGAACGGTTTTGTCAAAGGTAAAGTAGATACTACATTGTTTATCAAAAGAAAAAGAAAAAGTTTTCTACTTGTTCAAATTTATGTTGATGATATTATTTTTGGATCTTCTAATGAAAGTCTGAGCAAGAAATTCTCTAAGTCTATGTAGAATGAATTTGAAATGAGCATGATGGGTGAACTAACCTTCTTTCTCGGGCTTCAAGTGAAACAACTGAAGAAATGAACTTTTATTCATCAAGAAAAAGATGCCAACGATCTTGTCAAAAAGTTTGGGCTGGAGAATTACAAAAAGACTGATATACCAATGTCAAGTTCCTTGAAGCTGGACAAAGATGAAGGAGGAAAGAAAGTTGACCAGAAGCTATACAGGAGTATCATTGGTTCACTTCTTTATCTTACTGCTTACAGACCTGACATTATGTTTAGTGTTTGTATTTGTGCCGGATTTCAATCGGACCCTAAAGAATCTCATCTAAGTGCCGTAAAGCGTATTATCAAATACATTGCCTCTACTTCAAACTTGGGTCTCTGGTATCCTAAAGAATGAGACTTTACTCTTCTTGGATACTCAGACGCAGACCTAGCCGGATGCAGAGTTGATAGATAGAGCACCTCGAGCACCTGTCAGCTACTTGGAAGCAGGACAGTGTCTTGGTTTTCAAGGAAGCAAAGTACAGTAGCTCTTTCTACAGCAGAAGCAGAGTATGTAGCTCTTGGAAGTTGTTGTTCACAAATTATGTAGATAAAACAACAGCTAAGAGACTTTGGAATTGAAGATTCATGCACTGAAATCAAATGTGACAACACTAGCGCAATCAATCTCACCAAGAATCCGATTCTTCACTCAAGAGCAAAACATATAGAGATTCGACATCACTTCATTAGAGATCATGTTCAAAATGGAGAAGTTTCGATTCAGTTTATTGACTCAAAGAATCAGCGGCGGATATATTTACAAAGCCTTTGGAGAAAAATCAATTTGAAGTTATTCGTTCCAGACTCAATATCTTAAAGTCTGAGAAAGTTCAGACCCAAGACTGAAAGTCTAAAGAAACTCAGACTCAGACGATCAAGATCCTTGACTGTAAGTTATTTTTATCTCTCGAATCAAATATCGAAAAGGTATGATCTCAACCCGTAATTGATTGTTGCTATTTTCAATTTCTGTGATTATTGCAATCTTTCCTTTTCGAAAAAGAAGTTATTTTTTAAAATGACAGTTACCTAATTTTTGAAAAGGCAGTTATTTTTTTAAAAAAGCATCTTTATATTTCCTTTTACTGCATTTCGTATGCCTCGCTTCGACTGCCTTATATACTGCCGGTTCCTCTTCGTTTTACTCACAAAAACCCTAAGAGAGCACCGATCTTCCACTTCTGTCTTCTTCTCTTGTTAAATCCTTGAAAAGTTTTCATCTTTCTTGGGAAACAAGCTTAGAATCTCTCAAGGACTAAGAAAGATGTCGTCTCAAAGAAAGTCTTCGAGGATCGCGAATAGGGGACCACAGCAAATGCGTGAGGGGCCTACGCACTTTGATCTCACTGAGGAAGAAGAATCTCCTAGACAGCAGCAGAGCCCACAACATTCTCAACAGCGTCCATCTTCTCCATCTAGACCTCAGAATGTTGCACATCAAGAAGAGGAAGAAATCATCGAAGGCGCAGAACCTGTAAGAACTCTTAAGCTCACTTTTACCTACAAGCTTTATCGTGCTTTGAAGAGGAGTGGTACTCCGTTGAACTACATTGATGAATTTCTTAAAGACAAAGGGTATAGAAATGAAACTTTCTTTTTACGCACAATGGAACGATTGGAAATTGCCCCTGCTGGGTCGGCGGAAGAGGCATTGGCAAATATCCCAAGCTATCCACGTGTTGGAGGGCTGAGTCAGCCAGATGGGAATAACGATGATAGGATGTACAGTCAGTTTAAACCTAGAATGGGTGTTGCAGCAAAAATCCAAAGCAAAAGGACGGATTTTTTTCGATCGAAGGAACACAAGCAACTGTACTCTAAGTTGCTGAAGCATGGGGTGATAAACCCTAGAAGTGTGAACTTTGATTTTCTTGATTCTGTGGGAACCCTAGATCTGCGGGAAAAATTCAGTCTTCTTCCACTCGAACAGTTTTGTTCTGAAACTACAGAAGCTCATGCTGAACTTACTGCTTATTTCTATTCGAATCTCAGTTTCTTGGATGCGAATAGATTCTCTTTTAGTGTTCGAGATCAGGACTATGTGGTTGACATGAATACATTGGCTAATGTGATTGGGGTTGAAAGAGGGAGATATCAACCTATCAGTGTGTCTATTGCTCGTGCAACGTTGGAGCTTGTTAAGGATAGAAGGACAGAAGGAAAGATTTCCTATTTGAGGATGAATGCGTCCAACATTCTGCTTCACAAGATTGTGATTAAGCGCCTCGGACCAAAATCTACTTCAAGGCGGCATTTCAAACTCGGAGGCAAAGTTGATGTACGCCATCAAGCTGGTAAAAAGTTCTCTCTTCCACACACTATTATGTTCCACATGTACAGAGCTGAAGGACAAGGGTCAACTTCCTTACCCAGCACTTGTGACCAAGCTATTCAGACATTTGAACATTCAGCCTCCCCAGATTCTTTGTGTTCGAACGTGCGATCAAATGGGGGTGGGACTGAAAATGGTCTCTAAAATGCGTCTAAAGGAACTCAACAAGGCGCTGGAGCAATTCAAGGAGAAAAGCCCTGTCAAGACTCATCAAATCTCTTCGGCTGCAAAGAGGAAAGGGAAGGAGCCCATGGTTGCTCCATCCAAGAAAAGAAGAGCTCTCATCATTGATGATGAAGAGGATGAGGATGAAATCACCATTTCTGCAATGGCATTGAAGAACTTGAGTCGTTCTATTCCATAATCAACGGAGAGACAGGAAAAAGACACGGATGAGATAGAATAGAGGACTGGAGAGAGAGAAGATTTGGAGAAAGAAGTAGAGGAGGAAAGAATTGAGGAAGAAGAAGAAGAGGAGAGAAGAGATCAAGCTGAAGCAGAGCATGAGGAACATCTTTCTCCACCTGAAGGCATGGAAACAGGGGGAGATCTTGAGAAAAGAGGAACGTCCTCATTCCCTGCCACAAGTGAAGGAATAAGTCGTTCTCCAGCAGATCTAGAGGACATCTATGCCTCTCAATTTCCTGAGGAGGGACATGATGTTTCATCGCCCAATCTGCGTGACCATGCCAATTTGCCATCATCTGTCTATACTCCATCTGATCGTGCATAAGCCAGTACTCAGACTGATAATTCAGCAGACTTTCGCAGAATACTTGATGTTCTCTTAGAGATGCGGGGTCAAATATATGCTTTGGGATGTGAAGTACAGAACTTGCAGAGTGCATGACAAGCTTCTTCGGTTTCTTTGAATGATCAAATCCAAGCCCTTGCTCTTCAAGTTCAAGCAAATGCTAAGGGTGAAGATGTGGCGCAACTGAAGGAGGAATTGAAAAAGCTGGAAGGGATTGTCCAGTCAATGGGAGATTTCCAGCTTGTTCGTGTTCCCAAGCAATCTTAATTCCATTCTCTTTTCATCTCTACCTTTTTAATGATGACAAAAATGGGGAGAGATGTGGTGCAGATTTGATTTGAACTTTGAAACTTTTTGAACTTTTGTGTCGATTATGTTTGATTGACTTGACTTTTGTGTTTGGCTGTTTGGATTTGAAATGGATTTGGATCTGACTGTTTGAACATTTGTTTATCTTAAGTAATGTTGATATCTTATGACTTTGTTCATTTACAAGACTAACCTACTTTCTGTGGATGCAGACTCTAGTGTTATTTTTACTAAGCCATTTATCTTTGTGAGATATCCATATTTGCTTGAGTAATGTTTTGCAGGTCAAAGTTATCCAAATCTGCAGGAAAGTTTTGTCACCATCAAAAGGGGGAGATTGTTGGAGAAAACTTCCTTGAGTGTTTTGAAGCTGACAAAACGTTTCCATCAATCTAGTCTGAAGACTTGCAGACTCTTTCATCAAAGTTTGAAGACCTCTGGACTGCTAGACTCAAGATTCAAAGTCTATCCTCATTGACAGTTTCTAGACCGTCGAAGAAGGCTTATCCAGAACTGGATGTTTCGTTAAGGATTTGACTTTATCGACCGGAGAAGATCTATTGGCTGGATACAACATGTTGGAATCCATTATTCAAATCAAGATTGATTCAGGGATTTTGGATCTGTTGATTGGCGAAGTATACTTGAAAGGTTCTACTTATGGAAACATAGATCCTGATTGTATGGGCAAGCATGATTGATGGGCTATCGTCATGTTCCTTAAATAGCTCGAAGATCTTCCTAATTGATTATGTCCAATAGGTAGATTGAAAGAATTCATTTGGTAAGTGCCAACGGGTATGATGGCATAAAAGAGTATATAAGGAAGACGTTCCAGTTGTTTGAGTCGTGTGCGATAGAAGAATTCCAAAGTCTGAAGCTCCTTGTTCTTAGTCAATTAAACTGTTGAGCGAAATCTTGTATGCAAAAGAGAGTCTATATCTTTGAGAGACCTTGAGGAAGTGTAGTAGAGTCTCTACACTGTGGAATCAAGCAAGAGCTTTACTGTAACAACTCTTTTGTTCATAGTGAAATCCAGTCGGTGGGCTGTCAATGCGAAAGAGTGGATGTAGGCATGGATTAAGCCGAACCACTATAAACTCTGTGTTCATATTCTCTTTCCTACACTCTTTTACTTTGATCGTAACTTGTTTCCTTTTCATAATCTATTATTGATTAGTGCTGCACACTTATCTCGGAAATTTGTTTTTACACCTATTCACTCCCCTCTAGGTGCTCATACTAGCTTTCACAACTTTCCCCACCACTTTCCCCCTGAGCCGAGTCCTCAGCACTCCGTGCCATAACTTGCCCGTCAAAACCCTAAATTTTTCACTAAATTGACTCACGTAGAGAACATGACAAACTTGAGTAAGCAAGAGTTGGGGACGCAACCAGCGAATGACCTTGAACGATGGCGCAATTACAGTGGTGGCTGAGTGACGACGGGCGAGTGAACGACAGTGGGTGAGTGAGCTACGGCCGACGTCAAGCGAGAATCATATACGAACCCTATTTTACTCCCTCTTCAGCGATGTCGTTTTTGACCGTAGTGAATCCACTATATTTTACAAAACGACTGTCATTTTGTAAGCGATCCACGTGGAATGGTAAAAAATCATCGTTTCTTATGAAGAAAGGAAAACGGCGTTGTTTTATGCCATCCACTATGGACAGTTGATTTTTTTAAAAAATATAAAAGCCACGTAATCATTTTGGCCGGAATCTCTCGCCGGTGGCACCAAAGTGATCATTTTTTCTCCGATTTGGCACTTAAGTGATTCGACGGAAAATTTTGGTACCAAAGTAAGCGTTGTACACAACTTTTGGCACTGATAGTGTACTTATCCCACTTTTCTCTTATGCACGGGACTCGAACCCAATTCTTGAAGCCGTCTTGGGACTCGAACCCAATTCAATTCGGGCTATTTAACCAGGCTTCTAGCTTTTTACCGGCTTCTGGGACTTAAACCTAGTTAGTATGCTCGAGACTCGAACCAAGTCTCTTGCCAGCCTCTGGGACTCGAACCTAGTTCTTGCCAAGAAATCAGGGACTCAAACCCCATTATGATCTTTTCTTATCTTTGCTAGAGTACTAATCCATTCTTAAGGGTGTACTCAAGTCTTATGCGCGTGCCATGAATTATGCACTTTATGCTTAAACATAATGCACGTGTCATGAAATTATGAATCTCCTCATCAATAACGTCCCGAACGAGCCTAAGCCCAAAGTCCCGTTGTTCGGAAAATTCTAAACACAAGTGAATGTGTTGCCCAAGTAATATAATGATAAGAAAGAGTATAGTCCCATGGAGATTGATGATTAATAAATTAATTAAATACTAAAAATAGATTAATTCTAAAATTTATCTAACAGATTAAAATATAATTAAGAATAAATTAAAAACACTAAATGCAGTAAATCAATCAGATAAATATGTTAGAGCATCCGATTTCACCATAACCATTATATATGAATTTCAGATTGTTGTGAGTACAAGAACGATATCAAACATGTAATAGCCAAATTTCCTAATTTATTTACTATCATATCTCCAGTTTATTAATCCACTATATCTCTATGTGAATTAAAATAAACAAAAGTGCATTAAAATTATGAATATTTATGACTTACAATGAGTCTTTTAGATCACCTTATCACCAAAAGCTACATACATAACATGGTATATCTATATCCACGTTTAATTCATGGTTACATATTATAATGAGCAATTGCATATTATCACTTCTCAGTCTCAAACATGCACATCAGATCATTCAAGTGGTGGCCTGTCACTCAAAAGTATTATGCACAATAATATATAACTCACATGAATGAAATCAATTGCAAAACATAAAAATCATGAAATTCACATCATCATGGTTAGGCTATATCGTAGCCCTAACAAAAGAAAATTAGAACATAGCAGAAGAAGAAATAAAAATATAAATCAAATCCAGCATCTTGAATCAAAAAACAAGAATTTTGTCACCACTTTTGTACTCTCTTCAAAATACTTGAAAAACTCTAAGAACAATGAAAAACGATCTAACAAAAACCTAGTTGCTCCCTAAGGCTCTCAATGTTCTCCTATTTATAGGATATATCAAAGATTCTTATGTCCAAGCAATTGCGCATAAAATTAGGGAGTAAATAAGAGGATCTTTGATTTGATATCTATCTCCCAACACTTGCAGATAACATTAGGGAACAAAATAAAGGATTCTCTATTTGATATCCATCTTCCACTGCTTTTTTATTTGAATTCCTAATTTTTACCATTCTTGTCCTTATCTTCTCCCCATTTCATTATTTTGCATAAACAAGGAAAATTCAAATAATAAAAAAGAAATCCAAATATTTTCTCATAGATATTGCATTATTTGTTGCCTAAAAAAGGTAAAATAACTCTATTTTTATAGAGTTATCAAACCCCAAAACTTAATTGCTCAAATTCACAATTCAAAGAAAAAAACAAATTTCATCCAAACATTGAAATTGATTTATAAGTTAAGACCAATTATAACTATGTGATCCAAGTGTGTGTGTGTGAGAGTCCTCATCTTTTCGAATTATATGCAATCTAGATAAATTCACATTGACATGCAACCTCTCAAAATTTTTCAATAATTATGACCAAATCTCATATGTTTGCTTTTCATTTATCTCTCCACTAATGTAAGCTAATTATCCAACAAAAAATCAATAGGACTTTTCTCGGTTTGTAATGTAAGGCTGGGTTAAAGGTGAGATAACGGTAATTTTAAGCTTAAATCACCCATCAACATGTTGATTTCTAGGATCTAATTAGAGCCAATGTCACTTCTTAATTTCACTCATTTAAGATCATTTTTCTGCCATCATATATCATCACTCCTTTTTTTTTTTCGAATTGATTTATGGTGGAGTTTCTCCCAAAATCCCTCCTAATATAAGATGAAAATTTCCAACCTATTGAGTATCCAAAAGGCTCACTCAATTGAAAGTTGGATAGGGAACCATAAAAGCAATTTTTTTTTTTTTTATAAAACACCCCAAACAACCATAGCAATCACTTTTTTTTTCTTTTTCATACTCCATCATTCCTCCCAAATTTCTATTAAGCTCAAATAATTTTTTATCCCAAAAAATCAACGTGTTCATAAGGCATGAGACAATGATATAATTTGATAACGGCTAAGCTAAACATATATGGGCGTCAATGAAAAATTGGGTAATAATTAAGGCTCAACGGGGTGACTAGGGATAAATAAACAGGGTTAGCTTGAAAGGCTCAATCGATCCAAAATTGCCTAAATCATTTTCTCAGTTAAATGTAGCTTAGGATTTGGCCTCAAGAGAAAATCAAACAAATTCTAAGATTTGGGTGAAATATAAGAAAATCACATACTTCACATGAATGTTCTCTAGATTTACACACAATCCAAAAATTAATGACTTTTAGTGCTCAGTAAGTGGATCAACATAATCAGAATTTAAATTAACTCACACATCAATTGCAAGATTAAATAAAATTTAAATTTTCCTAAGGATTGCAAAAATTAACAACAAGGAATGCAATCACGATAGACAAAAAAAAAAAAATAGATTTAGCCAAAAAATTTGTCTCCCCCCTCCTCAAACTTGAATGAAGCAGTGTCCTCAATGCAAAAAATAGAAATAGGAAGAAGAAAACTCCCTTGGTTGTAGGATAAGTTCATAGATGACCTTGATGATTAAACTCTTGAAAGATAATCCCTAAAAAAATTAACCTAGATGAAACAGAGAAAAGTTAATCTTTATTTTTGCCAAAAGAAAACTTAAAAATAAATGAAAAAAATAGTTGAAATGCTCAGGATGCCTCTCAAGAAGCGCTTTCTTTATAGTTTTTAGCCAAATTATCTCAAATGTCGCTATTTTGGAGGATGTAGTTCAATGGTGGTTTTCTACTTGTTGTAACCATCTTCAAAGTAGGGCTTCAAATGCTGACCATTCACCTTGAATGTGCCCTTAGTGTCATGCGCAACTTCAACTGTTTCATATGAGAATACCTATGTAACTATGAAAGGACCAGACCATCGAGACCGCAACTTTCCTGGAAAAAGTTTAAGATGAGAGTTATAAAGTAAGACTTTTTGACCAATTTTGAACTCTCTTATGAATATGTACTTGTCATGCCATCTTTTTATATGCTCTTTGTACAACTTAGAATTTTCATAGGCCTCATTCCGAAATTACTCCAATTCATTCGGTCGCAATAATCTTTTTTCACTTGCAGACTGCATGTCAAAATTCAAAAATTTCAATGCCCAATATGCTTTATGCTCTAATTCCATTGATAAGTGAGAAGCCTTCCCAAACACTAGCCTAAAAGGAGACATCCCAATTAGAGTTTTGAATGCTGTCCTATAGGCCCAAAGTGTATCATCAAGTTTTATTGACCAATCTTCCCTAGAAGCATTCACTATTTTTTCTAAAATTCTCTTGATTTCCTTATTTGAAACCTTTACTTGACCACTAGTCTGAGGATGATAAGGGGTTGCAACCTTATGCATGACTCCGTAGTTACTCAAAAGTGCTTCAAATTATTTGTTGTAAGAATGAGTCCTCCTATCACTTATGATTGCCTTAGGAGTGCCAAATCGGATAAGAATATTTTTCTTCAAGAATTTGACCACAACCTTAGCATTATTTGTTGGCAATGCTATAGCTTCTACCCACTTAGACACATATTCCATAATCACTAAAATGTATAAATTTCCATAAGAAGGTGTAAAGGGTCTCATAAAATCAGTACCTCAAACATCAAATAATTCACACACAATAATGTTGTTTAAAGGCATCTCATTTTTCTTGAAATATTTTTAGTTCTCTGACACTTATCACATGAAGCCACATAGGAGTATGCATCTTTAAAGAGTGTGGACTAATAAAATCCAAATTGTAAAATCTTAGCTGCAGCTTTGGTGGCACCAAAATGGCCACCTGCCTCTCCATCATGATAATGATGTAGAATGTTTGCCCTCTCTTTGTCTCGAACACATCTCCTTATGACCTGGTTTGCACATATTTTAAACAAGAAAGGTTCTTCCCAAAAAGAATTTTTAACATTAGAAAAGAATTTTTTCTTCTATTGATATGATAATTCAGGAGGAAGAACATTACTTACCAAATAATTTACAAAGTCGGTGTATCGTGAAATTTTTGTGGACTTGATGGAAAAAAATTTCTCATTAGGGAACTTTTCCAAAATGTCTTACCTCTTCCTTTAAATTTGGAATTCTTAATAAGTGATCTGTAATTAGATTTTCAGTCTCCTTCTTATCTTTGATTTCCAAATCAAATTCACAACAATAGAATTCACCTGATCAACTGGGGTTTTGATTATTTCTTTTCAAACGGATAATTAAGAGCAAAGTGGTCATAATAAACTATAACTTTTGAGCCAATTAAATAAGAATGAAATTTATCAAAAGCAAAAACTACCGCTAAAAGTTCATTTTCTGTTGTTGAATAATTCATTTGTGCACCTGACAAGGTTCAACTAGCATAATATATGGTTCGGAAAACGTTATTTTTCCTTTGTCCTAAAACAGCTTCTACTGCAGAATCGCTAGCATCACACATTAGTTCAAAAGGTAAATCCCAATTTGGTGCTGCCATAATTGGTGTTGACATTAACTTCTCCTTTAAATTGTTAAAATTCTGCATGCATTCAACAAAAAAATTAAAAGGAGCATATCTTTCCAAAAGATTAGAAAGAGGTTTAGCAATTTTTGAAAAATCTTTTATAAATCACCTATAAAATCCTACATGCCCAAAAAATCCTTTGACAATTTTCACAGATATTGGCGAATGCAATTTTGCAATGAGCTCCACTTTGGCTCGATCGACTTCTATTCCGTTTCGAGAAATTTTATGCCCAAGTTGTCACGTCTCGATCACAATAGGTCATACACAAACTAAGTTGATATATATATATATATATATATATATATATACATATGCCAGTTCTACAAAACAAGGGGGGTTCACAAACAACTACTAGTCTTCATCCTCGTCCTCCACCTCCTCTTCATCCTGATTCGAGCCTCCCTCTAAGAACACCGGAGATCCTAGATCTTCAAGATCCAGGTTTATTGTGTCTACCACTGAACCTTTTGAAGGATCTGCGGTGCCTTTCCCAAAAGCAACCTCCATCACATACAGAGGTATCTCAGATTCCAATATGGGGCCCTCTCTCTGACCATTACGATCTTGACGGTACCATGATCTGTATCGGTAGGGTACCCGGTGGGATAAACCCGTAGCAACCCAGACCACAGACCGTACAAGTTCATACTCCCATCCCCTAAGGTCCCTATGAAACGGAATGTAACACCTATGTTCTATGACTTCCTTCAATTGTCCAAAATTCTCAGGAGGAGCTGCCATCTATGGGCCTAAAAAGTTATCTCACAATGGGGTGAGATGATGTCTCAGCAAGTTCAACCCCCTAGGACTTGACCAGGAAGAAAATACACCCTACAGGCTGCCTAAGCACAATCATGAGTCAGAGGGCTTACTTTGGCTTCAGTCCCTTCCTGTAGGTCAATTCAATAGGTAATTCATTGAGTAGCATCAACAAATTAAATCATTAAATCTAGATCGAATCATCGATCAATGGACCTAGTCGATTCCATGTCAACAAGACCATCACATGGTCATTTTAATTGCTCAACCCCAACTTTGAATTATAGCTCAGCGAGCACGGCCTACTAAATCTTCGGCGGTGAATTACAGCCCGATGGGCACATCCGATTCCCCGTTCAGTGATAAATTATGGCCCAATGGGTACGGCCATATTGGCGGTATTCTTGATCTAACTCACGACATCTCACGGTTCTTCACCCACGGTCAACAACATTGCACTTCACAACTAGATTCCTCAATTAATAGAACATCTTGGCCTATTTTCCCCGGGTTAAAGGTACTTGATAAAAATAATTGTGTATGGGTACACAGCTGGCCTCAGCAAAAAATATGATATCTTTACTTTCAAAATTCCCACCATTTATATAGTGGATAAAAACATTTTTGGCGTTATAAACCGACACCCGATAATTTTCTAATTAAATACTGAAATTAAATGAATTTAGGAATAAATTCCCAATTTCACAAATCACACATAATCATCACAAATTAGAACTCAATTAAATAAATAGATCATACCATTGCAATCAGCATAAAATTCCAGTCACCGACTATTCTGGTTTAATTTTCTAAAAATAAATAAATAATTAAATAATTACGGAAATTAATTATTAAATACTAAAAATAGTAACTTAGGTCCGTAAAGCCTAATTAAAAGCTGAGACGAACCCAGAAAATTTCTGAACTATTCTAGATAAATACTAGAGCTTGTCTAGGCTCTATTACACTACTCTAACCACCTAACATGCAATAACGGTTAATTAAATTGCTAATCTACTCTAATTATCCACCTAATCCACACTTAACCTAAACTAATCAACCCTTAAGCGTTATTAACTTACTAAATAAGGATTAGTGAGTTAAACTTACTTGATTAATGATCCGCTCAAATCAAAACGATGGGGACGCGGCGAGGAATGAGAAACTCCAAAGCAGGCTCGCCAAACGAGATCGGGAAAGCCTCCAAAACGGGCCAAACAGTGGCCTAGAGACCCACTCAGTTCGATTCTGGTCTGGGCCGAGAGTGGCTGGACCGATGGCTGGCTAAGCGAGCAAGGACTAGCTGCGGGCAGGTAGAGGTTCGGCGAAGCTTGGCTGACTTCCAGGTGGTCAGAATGGTAGCGACAGAGCCTCGACAGGCTGAGCGACGACCTGAGGCAGTCCGAAGATTGTGAGAACAAGGTAGGCGACGCACGGGGAGGAGGGGCGATGTGGCACCCCCTCGGCACTCTCCCCGATCCGTTAGGGTTACCACGAGTACTTATCACTTATCCTACTACATACCAGTCTAATAACTTTTTAATTAGAGTGGAACTATAGTTCTTAGGGGTTGATCAATAAAATTTTTCTCCCCCTTTTTTTTTGTAAAGGTCCCAACGCAGCTCATCAATGGAAGCATAAACGAGTCTCACCATCCCTTACTCCAATAACAATAATGCAATGCACACCAACTACACACCATATGAAAAGATAAAGCCAAGTCACTTTTATTTACATTTTCACGATGGACATCCCGGGTGGGTACAGCAAAAGGCCAAGATTTTTAACTATACTTGGCTATAACTCAAAAGAGAACTCGACCCTACATCAGACATGTACACCCCTCCATCAACAAGCGTCGGCTATCCCAAAAAGTGTCAGCTCCCACCAGTCATACGTGCATCACACCCAACCCGGTGCATCGGGCGGCGGCAGCGACAGCATCCCTAGTAACAACATCCCTAGCATCATTGCGTCGAACGGTAACAGAAAAAAACTCTTAGATAACAGGGCCATCAGCAAAACCCACGTCGTACATCACTAAGACACGGACTCGGACATACACCAGACCAGGTACACTAATACATGAATGCTCCGTGCACTCCACCTCAACGTCAGTAGGTATGCTATAAAAGGTACCACGCATGACTGGGGACAGAGGCATCTTTCTAATCTGAAATGTTAATCCCCAAAGGGGTGAGTACAACCACTCAGTAGTAAAGATCTACCAAACTACACAATACGTCGAACAGAACAATCAAGGTATCATGAATAAAACACATATCATTCATGCATTCGAGCATACCTAACCTTACAGCCATGCATATATCACCATACAACATGCATAAATCACCATGCACTTGTACTTATATCATCAAGTAGCCATGCATATATCACCATGCAACGTGCATATACCACCATGCACTTATACATATATCATCAAGCAGCCATGCATAAATCACCATGCAACGTGCATATACCACCATGTACTTATACATATATCGTCAAGCAGCCATGCATATATCACCATGCAACATGCATATACCACCATGCACTTCATGCTTGCATTCCCATGAGGTTCACCCCATGCCATATGCACACACCCATGCGCATGATTCAATTCTCGATCTTTATCTTTCAATTAGATCACATCATTTTTCTTCCTAGGGACCAATGTTTGTATCCCACAATTTATCGCTCGCATCCAACTTGGCATTGCGAGGAGCCTCTGGCACACACCTCTGGGCATTCGGCACACACCTCCGGGCATCTCGTACCCCAATTGGCATAACGAGGAATCCCCCCGGCACACACCTCCAAGGCTTCCGGCACACACCTCCGGGCATCCCAACACTCCCAGGACATCTGGCACACACACTCCGGGCATCCGGCACCCACACTATGGGCATCCCAACACTCCCAGGGCATTGTTAGCTCACACTTCCGACGGTATTATCATTATCATAATTTATATTCACATATGTATCTCAATTTCAACATGGCATTTGATGCAACAATATCAAAGGTCTCAACCAGCTTTTGATGTCATATAACATGCCATATGTCACCACATATGCAGAATAATCAACCACTCAAGACATTATATCACATGGAGCAATTTCATTTATTTTTGAAAATGCAGCAAATTTTCGGATAAAAACATATTGCACTCCTTTGGTCATAATTCTTGAAAAATTAGTAAACAGCCTTAATAAATTCTAAAAATTCGAAATTTTATACACAAGATCTAGAGGAAAATATTCCATGAAGAACACCATATCAAAAGAACATCATACAATTCGGTACAGTCCACAAATCACAGTCTTTATAATTTCAGAATATTGCCATACACAGTTTCATTAACAAATTCGGTAAAAATCTTAAATTAGCTCCAAAAATTCTGAAATTTTTATATGTTATAGAAAAAGTCCAGACGTAAATATTTCATGCAGAACTCAAAACCCAATTCATGATAAATTAAAAACCATAGCAACCATAACCGTCCATAATCCTCGGCACCGAATTCCAGATCTAGCCGTTTCGGATAAAGATTGTTTCACCAACCTACACTCATCCATTTCCTCTAAAATTTTATTATGTTACTCCTTAAGATGTCATATTCAACTTTAATTCAGAACACGAGATCAAATTTCAAACGGAAAATTTTATAAAATTCACAGAATCACACTATGTCAGCATGACGATTTCCAGATCTAACTTCTTCAAAGAAAAATAGTTTCACCGGTCTATACTTGTTAATTTCTTCTTAAATTTTGATATGTTACTCTCCAAGAAGTCCTTTACACCTTTCATCAAGAAGTCGAAGCCAAATTCCCACTAGAACATCGCATGAAACTCACGAAATCATCAAAGGTCGGACTGTTTTTCCAGAAACAGAACACCAGGCTAGAACACAACTCTTGTAGCTTCGAGATTTCACACTTCATCCACATCCGAAATTTACCATTTTCTACACACACATCACAGCAAGCAAAGGGTAGATTGATGGACTCTACTTGCCTCTAATCTGAGCACAACACAGCAAGCAAAGACGGCGGGGCAAGGCGGGACTTGGCGGCTCGACTGCGGCGACAAACGGCAGCGAATGGCCTCCCTCTTCCCCTTCTTCTCTCGCACGCTCGCTCTCCCTCTCTCGATTTCACTCTCTCTCTCTCGGACGGTCACTCTCTCTCTCTCAGTTGCTCCTCGCCTAATCCGCCCCTTCCCTCACTAATTTCTTCCCCTCAATGATTAACCATCATTAGCTTCGCATGCAATGTGACACTTGGAAGACCCCTCACGCCACTTGCCAATCTTCATGCAAGAAGGTGGCTTCATCCAGCTGGGCTTGAGCCAGCCTTGGTCGACGGTCCATTGGGCCTCTTGGGCCGGGCCTTCGCCAGTTGAAGGGTGGGGGATTGTGGGCTGGTTTGGTCCAAAAATCAGCCTACTCCCTCCTTTAATAATCCACTATTATTTTCCACTTAAATAAATACCTAATTACAAAATAATATGGCCAAAAACTTGCAACATTAATCCATAAAAATCAAATCCATAAGGTGCATTGCCAAGAACAAAATTCTCATTATCAAATTATCCTATAGCACCAACTTTGATAACTCAAGAACATAAGATATTTTTCCATTAAAGTGTTCGGCTTTAATCTATTACAATTCTTCAGTCTAGTGGCCACAACATACTTCAACGACACAACCATTCACTTTTCCATAGGTCGTAATGCCTCTAGAAATTGCCATGAAATTTTGGGATGCCACAGGTGACGCGCGACGGGTCCGCGGCAAGCATAAGGTGCGCGACGGCGAACGGCGGTGGCAAGGGTGTCCGGTGGTGTGCGACAGCCAAGAGGGGTCTCTCCTATGGATTTCCTGCCAGTTTTTTTTAGCTTTCTTGGTCTTCAATCGAAGCTGGTTGATGGGTAAGAGGAAGGAGGGAATCGGCTTGCTGCAAGGGGGGCCACCATGTCTCTCTCTCTCTCATCTCTTTGTCCCCCTCCTTTGGTCCCACCACCAGCTGGCCTCCACATCTGTTTTTCCAGCAGCTAAGCTCTCTTCTAGAAGCTTGAAGTGGTCCATAAGTTGGGTCCAGGGGGGCACACGAATTTGGCTTGATTTTGCTTCAATTCCCATTCAATTCCTCCTTGAATCGACGTAATTCGGCTTCTAAAAATTCAATTATTGAGTCATCGATTAAATAGGTATTTTTCTTCACCAATTGAACCCACTTGCATCCCAATTTCACAATTAAGCGGTCCTCCGAATTTTCTAGATAAACACGACCCTACCTCGACTTTTTCCCAAAAAGTCTCTATTTGAGAAAAATCTTCAGAGACTAAGTCGATGATCCTAAAATGACTTGTGCCATGATAGAACTTTCAAAATCTAAAATTGGATTTAAATTCGCGGTTAATTTCAATCTGGTGTGATTTTAGCATGACCTAGGCTACCGGGTACCTTTAAGAAATTTTTAGTGCAAATGACCCATGGTCGATTTTCTTTGAGCCACAATGAACCTCTCTGACACATTAGTGACTCTCGGTGGTCGTGAAAATCTCGAGGTTTCAAATATGGACACAGGATACCAAAATGATAGAAAAATCAATCTAATGTCGATCAATGAGAATTTTACAATTTAGTGGAATCACCCACGTTTAACCACGTATCTCAGTTGAACCGACCTATCCCTGATCTCTAATCAATTTTTAATTGTGCCCTAATGATCTCTACAGATGAGCATGGTCGAGTAGCCGATTCCTGGTTGAATCCTCAAGTCTATTGCATTAAAATCTCTTAATGACTTCCCTAGGTAGTCTAGTTATTTCACTAGTGATCA
Organism: Eucalyptus globulus; assembly: GCA_014182545.1. NCBI lineage: Eukaryota > Viridiplantae > Streptophyta > Magnoliopsida > Myrtales > Myrtaceae > Eucalyptus > Eucalyptus globulus. The sequence goes on from JABKBK010000018.1 coordinate 93,139, forward strand.
GCTCTGAGAATAGCACTATAGGCGCGTCGATGAAAGGCCCGATTTATTCAATTGAAAATCCAGGATGTCACACAAGCATTATTCATTCCTGCACCATAAAGTGACACTTCTCCCAATTCAAAACAAGGTTAGTCTCCTGACATCTTTGTAAGGCCAAAGCCAAATTATTTAAACAAGAATTAAATGATAAGCCAAAAACGGAAAAATCATCCATGAAAATATCAATATCTTTTTCAACCATTTAAAAAAAATAGCCATCATGCATCTCTGAAAAGTAGCTGGCGTATTATAAAGACCAAAGGGCATTCTTCTAAAAGCAAAAGTACCATTGGGACAAGTGAAAGTAGTTTTCTCTTGATCTTCTGGTGTAATAGGAATTTGATTATACCCTGAATATCCATCAAGAAAGCAATAAAACTCATACCTTGCAAATCTTTTCAATATCTGATTAATAAATGATAAAGAAAAGTGATCTTTTTTAGTGGTATCATTCAATTTTCTATAATCCATACACACGCCACCCAGTAATTGTTCTAGTTGGAATCAATTCATTGTTGTCATTTTTCTGAACAGTCATACCGCCTTCCTTTGGCACAATTTGTACAGGAATTACCTAGGAACTATCAGAGATAGGATAGATGATACCGACATCAAGTAGCTTAATTACCTCAGCTTTTACTACTTCTTGCATTTTCGGGTTCAAATGCCTCTGAGGTTGGATAGTGGGTTTATATTATTCCTTTATCAAAATTTTATGTATGCAAATTGAAGGATTAATGCCCTTGATATAAGCTATTTTCCATTCAATTGCACCCTTATGCTCTCTTAATACTCTGAGTAGTTTCTCTTCCATCAAATCTGTCAAAGAAGAAAAAATAATTACCGGTAAAGAAGAAAATCCAACTAAATAATCATATTTCAAATGAGAAGGTAAGGGTTTGAGTTTAAGAATTGAAGGCTTTTCAATTGATGGTTTAGGCTTTGTTATGTGTTGTCCCAACTTCTCAAATTTAATTGCCTTTTGCTTTGAATATGGTGAAATTTCCTCCATGAAATTTGCGTACTCCTTTATCTTCTCATTCCGAATATCTTTTTCCCTTAGTCGAATCAGACACACTTCAAGTGGATCTTTAAAATATTTTCCTAAAAAACCTTATTCACCAACTTGTCAACTGTCTTAACTCTAAAACAAGAATTATCATCAGAATGATATATCATTGCTTTAAAAACATTAAATGAAACAAGATCATCTTGAACTCTAAGACTTGACTTCCCTTGTTGTACATCAATAAGAGCTCTTCCTGTTGCTAGAAAATGTCTACCTAAGATAAGTGGTACCTCAAAATCTTCCTCCATGTCAAGAACTATGAAATCTGCAAGAAAGATAAATTTGTCAACTTTTACCAAAACATCTTCCACAATACATCTCGTATATTTAATTGATCGATCAACTAGTTGAAGTGACACTGTGGTTGCTTTTACCTCGCCCAATCCTAATTTCTTGAAAACTAAATAAGGTATCAGATTAATATTTTCACCTAAATCACATAATGCTTTTTCAAAGTAAGAATCTCCAATAGTGCAAGGAATAGTAAAAGTCCCTGAATCTTTTAATTTCGGAGGTAATTTGTTTGTAGAATAGCTTAACACTCCTCATTTAATTTCATAGTTTCATAATTCTCCAGTTTTCTTTTGTTTGCCAAAATCTCATTAAATTTTTTTGCATAACTCAACATTTGCGCTAACGCGTATGCAAAAGGAATGTCAATGTGCAATTTTTTAAATACAATACATCAAGAAATTTAGAAAATTGCTTATCTATTTTGTGCTGCTGGAGTCACTGAGGGAATGGAATTGGTGGCACATATGGCTTGGGATTATCTGGAAAAAGTTTACTCTTGCTTGTCTCCTTTGATTGTTTATTGATCATTGTCTCTGAAAATCTCCTGTTTGACATCTTCTTCTCCCACTTGTTTACCACTTCTCAGGGTTATAGCCTTTAAGTTTTCAATTGGATTTTTCTCTGTGTTGCTCGGCAAAGAACCCTTTTGTCTCCCTAACATCATGCTTGCTAACTAACCCACTTGCATCTCTAGATTTTTTATTGAAGCCTCTTAGTTTTGAAATCTCATATATGTGCTTTTGATGAAGTGGTGAGTCGTGTTAGCAAGTTAGGTGACTATATCTTCCAAATTTGACTTTGTCTCTTCTGATTGTTTGAATTTCGGTGGTTTCGTCACATTCTGATTATTCCATGAAAAATTTGGATGATTGCGCCATCCTAGATTGTACGTGTTGGAGTAGGAATTATTCTGTGACTTGCTAAAATTCCCAACAAAGTTAGAATTTTCACTATATTGTTTAAAAGTATTACCTACCTAACACTCTGTGCTAACATGTCCTCCACCACAAAAATCACATGTCAAATTCTGAATTTTCATGGCTGAAACACTTATATTATCTAGCTTTTTGTTGAGTGCTTCAAATTGTGCAGAAATTGCAGCAAAAGCATCAACTTCATGAACTCCGCTAACTTTTCACATTGGTAGTCTCTCAGTAGGCCACTGATAACTATTGGACGCCATCTCCTTTGATAGGTTGAAGGCTTCTTCTGGTGTTTTATTATTTAGAGTTCCCCCTGCAACTGCATCAATCATAGAACGAAGATTTGTACTGGAGCCATTATAAAAAGTTTGTACATGCATCCATACGGATAGTCCGTGCTGTGGGCATCTCCCAAGAAATTCTTTGAATCTTTCCCATGCTTCATATAATGATTCATTATCCATCTACATAAAATTAGTAATATTGTTTCACATCTTCGCAGACTTTGCGGGTGTAAAGAACTTACTAAGAAATTTATGAGCCATATCATTCCATGTAGTGATTAATCCTGCAGGAAGAGAAGAAAGCCAACTCTTAGCTTTGTCTCTAAGAGAGAATGGAAAAAATCTCAATCTAATAGCATCATCTGTAACTCTATTATATTTAATGGTGTCACAGATTTTAAGAAAACATCGATGTGAGCATTTGGATCATCGCTTTGTAGCCCACTGAATTGCACTAATTGTTGAAGCATCTGAATGAGTGATGGCTTGATCTTAAAGTTGTTTGCTTGAATTGCAAGTCTTTTGATACTTGATGTGGTGCCTTGAATTTTTGGCGCAGCATAATCTCTTAAGAGTCTACATGGATTTTCATTCTCACTGTATGCCATTTTCTTAGCGTGATTTCTCTGTTCTCTTAGTCGCCTTTCGAATGTACGTTTGATTTCTAGATCAAGCTCAGCAAGTTTCCCTTGTTGGTTACGTGTCATAAACCAATGTACACCCTAAAAAATAAAACAAAACGAAAGCTAGATTAAAATTAGAATTATCCGGTATCAATATTAATTAGTATTAAACAAACGATCCTTGGCAATGGCGCCAAAAACTACGCCAAAATCTTGTTTGTAGAATTATAAATGCAAGTGAACATGTCGAACAAGTAATATAATGATAAGAAAGGGTATATTCCCACGGAGATTGATGATTAATAAACTAATTAAATACTATAATAGATTAATTCTAAAATTTATCTAACAAATAAAAATATAATTGAGAATAAATTAAAAACAAAATTTGGAGACTAAATGCAGTAAATCAATCAGATAAATATGTTAGAGCATCCGATTTCACCATAATCACTAGTTATAAATTTCAGATTATTGTGTGACACCCCGAATCACCTAGGGTTGCCACAGGCACCTGCCGTTACACCTAATGGAACATTAACTATATCTCTTAGAAGAAGCATCGAAGTTCATAGACTCTTTTTTTTTTTAAACGGTCCCAGCTCGACTCATTAGTGGAAGCAAAATATAATATCTCCATCTCTCCCTCCAATAACCATGATACAATTGCACACCACTAATCATCATGAGAAAAGACAAAGCCATGACACTTTATTTACATATTTTCAAGATGGGTTTCCTTGGGTCGGTACATCAAAAGAAAGGCTAGGACATGAAGCCACACTCGGCCATAAACCCAAAAAGAAACACTCGACCCACTACGACTAACGTGCAAGATTCCCCCATCACTAGTGTCGGCTAACCATCCCAAAAAGTTTCAGCTCCTACTTGACACGCACGGGCCCTCACACCCATCCCGGTGCATCAGGCGGTGGTGGCAGCAACATCCCACGCATCGCTCCGTCTCGACGAACATGGACGGATATAAACTCTTGAATGACAGGGCCCCCAGCCAGGCCCACATCGTACATCACTAAGGCACGCACTCGAATGAAAGTCAGTCCAGGAATGGTGGGACAGTCGATCTCCACACACTCGACCTCTACATCTGAAGGAAGGCCGTAAAATACCCCCCGCGTGACAGCAGGGAGCGGCATCCTGCTAATATGAAATGTTGGTCCCCGAAGGGATGAGTACAACCACTCAGCAGGTAAAAGAATTCAATAACCACTCAATGCATCATACAATACAATCACAACATCATACATGTCACTCATGCATCCAAGCATACTTACCTCGAAGCCATGCATATACCATCATACATCTTCATCACATGTCATCATGCCATAGGTGATCATCATCATATCATGTCATATATGCATATCATCATCATATCTTATATACATGTCATCATGACATAGGTGATCATCATCATATCATGTCATATATGCACATCATCATGCCATAGGTGATCATCATCATATCATGTCATAGATGCATGATTCAATTTCCACTTTTAACTTTCAATTCGATCACCACATTACTCTTTCTCGGGATCATCAATTTCATCCCATACTTTACACTCGCACCCCATCCTGGCAGCGCGAGAAAAACCTCCGGCATTCAGCCATTTAAGGCCACCGGGCATCCGGCACCCCCACATTCCGGGCATCTCGCATCCCAACTGGCATCATGAGGCATCCTCTCGGGCAAAGACCTCCGAGGCTTCCGGCACCCAACCATTCCGGGCATCCTTATACTCCCCGGGCCATCCAGCCATGTATCTCTACACATTCCGGGCATCCGGCACCCCCCATCTCGGGCATCCTGATACTCCCAGGGCATTATCATCCGCCACAAACAGATTCCTCATTTATCATTGATCATGTTTACCAGTTTATGTCTCAACTCGGCATGGCACATGATGTAATGGCAAACAAAATCACTTTCATCCTTTGATCTATACATGCATCATCATTCATCGTCATACATGCAGCAAGAAGAAATCATTCATAAAAATAAATTTTATGGAATTTATACAATTTAAATAGTCCATTTATCATGCCTTTTTGGAATTTATTTAAATTCCAGCTTACACCATTTTTGAAAATATTTAAATTTAATATCCATATGATTCCCAAAAATCATGAGATTAAGGCATGTGATAAATAAGACAGTAAGATAATGATTTCATGGAAAACACATGGCCAATAAAGTTCCACACAAAAGATATCATTCACACAATCACAGCATGCAATTTCGGATAAAAACAGAATGTGCAATATTTTAAATAATTCAATTAAAATACCCAAACGACCTCCGAAAATTATGCATTTTTACCAGGTTATAGTTAAGACAATAAAGTATATTTTTCATGCAGAATTATAGGCCAGATTCGTTCTAGATAATTTTCTATAGTAATCCGAAGCTCCTGGATCTAGCACCGAAACGTTCAGTGTAGTCATCTCCGAAATACCGAGTTTTTTACCCACTTATTCTTCTTCGTTTCCTCTGAAATTTTGATATTTGTTACTTCAAGAGGTCCCCTACAACTTTCATGAAGGTATCTAAGTCAGATTTCCAAAGAAAAGTCACCATATATGTCCATGAAGTCTCGGGTGTCCAGTACCGCGTCTCCAGATTTACCGTCCTCAAGAGTAAATCGATTCACTAGGCTATACTTGTTAAATTTACTTCACATTTGAGTATGTTAGTCTTTGATATATTATATACAAGTTTCATGAAGAAGACTAAGAGAGATTCTTGATAAAAATCAACATGCAACCACAAATCTACCACAAGGTCAGCAAAACAGTTCCCGATCTAATGTCTCTGTAGGATGAGAGTTTGACCCTTTAAATCTCCATAATTTTGTACCAAATTTTATTATGGTCTCGTTTAAGATGTTAGCTACAACTTTCATCAAGAAATAAAAGTCAAAATCGAACTCAAAACATGCATGCAAGCTCTCACAAGATTCTGACTCAGGCGGTTCATGCGAAAACAGCAACATCACTCAAGAACAAGTCATTCTAGCTTCGGTTTCTCCCTCCTATTCGCCCAAAATTCGACATTTCTCCAAACATACATGCAACACACACATGCAAGAGTAGCAAGAGGACCCTAACTTGCCTCTAGACTGAGGAGAACGACGGTACACGGCGGACGGACGGGCGCGCGCGGCGGCGACGGGCGACTCCTCCCCCTCTCGGCTTCTCTTCTCTTGGCCTCTCTCTCTCTCTCTCTCTCTCTCTCTCTCTCTCTCACTTGGCCGAACAACACAACCGGCCACCCTCTCTCTCTCCTCTTCCTTTTATTTCCCCAATTCCTCATCATTTGCAATCATTAGATTGCCTCTTCCAATGGCCAATGCATGCAAGTCCTCCTTGCCACTTGGCAAGGCCCATGCAATGGGCTTTGGGCTTGGGCTTAGAGGCATTTGGGCCAGCAATGGGGGCCACTCCTCCCCCTTTCATGGTCGCGGCAGCCCACTTGTGGGCTTCAATGGGCCGGCAAGCTTGGCCCATTAAAGGTCCACTCTTGGGCCTAAGGCCCAACCTAAATAAAAATCAAATTTTACCCCTTTCTTATTCTTTCTTTTATAAATTTTAAATTTTAAATTCCACATGGCCAAAATCTTGTAACATTTCATTTATAGGAATTTAATTTATGAGGTGCACAGCCAAGCATAGATTATTCTCATTAATTTATCCTATAGTCTAATTTTAAAAATTCATGAACACAAGCATATCACTTAGCCTCATGGAAAACTAATGGCTAAAGCATAAACCATAGGTAATTTCATTACCTAATTATGAGCTTTAATACACCTTAGAGCTTGACTTGAATTTTAGGATGCCACAATTCTCCCCTCCTTAGAGAATTCCGTCCTCAAAATTAGACACCACTCGTGCCTTCTTGAAACAAGTAGGGGTACTTTTCCTTCATCTGATCTTCACTTTCCCATGTGGCTTCCTCCATATCATGATGTCACCATAATACCTTAACCAAAGGGATCTTCTTAGTCCTAAGAATTTGTTTCTTTCGATCCAATATTTGTACATGCTCTTCAATGTACCTCACTTTCTCATCCACTTTGATGGCTTCATGATCGAGTATGTGACCAGGATCCGGTTGGTACTTCCTCAACATCGATACATGAAACACATCATGCAAATTTCCCAATTTAGGAGGTAGCGCTAAGCGATAAGCTACATCCCCTATCCTTTCGAGTATTTCAAAAGGTCCTACAAATCTGGGGCTTAACTTACCCTTCATCCCAAATCGAGATATCCCTTTCATTGGAGATACCTTAAGTAATACATGGTCTCCCACACTAAATTCCAAAGGTCTTCTACGCCTATCGCGTAGTCTTTACGCCTACTCGAGCTGTTTTAAGTCTTTTCTGATAATTTCAACAGCTTTAGTGGTAACTTGTACCAGTTCAGGATCCTGTCAATTTCCTTTCACCTACTTCATTCCAGCAGACGGGGAGTCCTACATCTCCTTCCATATAATGCTTCATAGGGAGCCATGCCTATACTTTTCTGGAAACTATTTGTATAGGCGAATTCCACCAAATGCAATCTTTCATCCCAATTTCCTTTGAAATCAATTACACAAGCCCTCAACATATCCTCTAATGTCTGGATTACTCTTTCGATTGTCCATCTAGGGATGAAAAGCAGTATTAAACTGAAGCTTAGTTCCTAATGCAATTTGAAGACTTCGCCAAAAGTTCGAAGTAAATCTCGAATCCCGATCCGAGGTAATATTTAATGGAACACCATGTAGGCGTACCACTTGACCTACATATATATCCGCATATTTATCCATTGGGTAGTCCATGCGAACCGCTAGGAAATGAACCGATTTAGTCAAATGGTCCACTATTACCCAGATAGAATCATGGCCACTTGATGTCATTGGCAATCCTTGCACAAAGTCCATTGTTATATGCTCCCACTTCCATTCTGGTATGTCTAATGGTCTCAAGAGCCCTGCGGGTTTGCGATGTTCTGCTTTTACTTGCTGGCACGTCAAACATTGAGAAACATGCTTAGCCGTATCTGCCTTCATACCATTCCACCAAAACTGCTGACGTAAATTTTTGTACATCTTTGTACTACCTGGATGAATACTATAATTACTCTTATGTTCCTCCGACGGGATTTCTTTCTTTAATTCTTCGTTGTCGGGAATATAGAGTCGTCCTTGGCATCTCACCACTCCATCTTCAGAGACATGAAATTCCGGTCTTTTCCCTAAATACACAGCATCTTTCACTTTCAAAATCTCTGGGTCAGATTCTTGCAAGATTTTAAGTTTCTGTATAATCTCGGGTTCTATTCTTAATGCACTAAGCATACCAGTAAGACAATCCATTTCCAATTTAAATTCTGAGTCCGCTACAGACTTTAACAACCCCCATTCTGCCATCCTTAAATTTGCTATTTCCACAGCCGACTTACGACTAAGAGCATCTGCTACCCTATTCACTTTCCCTGGATGGTATCTTATCTCACAATCATAATCCTTTAACAACTCCATCCACCTCCTTTGTCTCATGTTCAATTCCTTTTGTGAAAACAGATATTTCAAGCTCTTATGATCCGTATAAATCTCAAACTTCTCCCCATACAAATAGTGTCTCCATATCTTCAAGGCAAACACTATGGCTGCTAGTTCTAAATCATGCATTGGGTAATTCAGTTCATGGGGTTTCAATTGTCTAGATGCATAAGCTATGACCTTGCCATGTTGCATCAAAACACATCCCAGTCCTTTGTGAGATGCATCACTATATACTGTAAAACCATCAGGTCCAGTCGGTATAGTCAGGATTGGAGCTGAGGTCAATTTCCTTTTAAGCTCTTGGAAACTCCTTTCACATTCCCCATTCCATTCAAATTTCACATTCTTTCGGGTCAACTTAGTTAAAGGACCTGCCAATCGTGAAAATCCTTCAATAAACCTTCTATAATAACCAGCCAGTCCTAAGAAACTTCGTATTTCAGTAGGTGTCATTGGTCTCGGCCAATTTACTACCATTTCAACTTTTGCCGGGTCTCTTTGCAATTCCCTTTCGACACCACATGCCCTAAAAATATTATCTGGTCCAGCCAAAACTCACACTTACTAAACTTGGCATACAACTTATGCTCTCTCAGGGTCTGCAAAACTATCCTCAAATGTTGCTCATGCTCTTTAGGCCCTCTTGAATATACCAGAATATCATCAATAAATACAATCACAAACTGGTCTAAGTAGGGCTTAAATATCCTATTCATTAAATCCATAAATGCAGCCGGCGCGTTAGTCAATCCCAAATGGCATAACAAGGAACTCGTAGTGTCCATAATGAGTCCTAAATGCAGTCTTAGGAATGTCCTCTTTCTTAATTCTTAACTGATGGTACCCCGACCTCAAGTCAATCTTAGAGAAGGCCGAACTTCCTTGGAGTTGGTCAAACAAGTCATCAATTCTAGGTAAATGATACTTATTTTTAATGGTCACCTGGTTCAGCTGCCTATAGTCAATGCACAAGCGCATCGATCCATCTTTCTTTTTCACAAACAAGACCGGTGCACCCCAAGGTGAAGCACTTGGTCTAATGAATCATTTGTCAAACAACTCTTGCAGTTACACTTTCAATTCCTTCAATTCGACTAAGGCCATCCTATATGGGGCTTTTGATATTGGTCATGTTCCAGGCATTAACTCAATTTCAAATTCAACTTCCCGCTCTGGTGGTAATCCAGGCAATTCCTCAGGACATACATCTTGGAATTCGTTAACTACTCGAACTTCCTCAAGTTTAGGCTCCTTCCTTGCATAATCTTTAACTATGGGCAGGTATCCTTGACATCCTTTGTCAAGTAACGCCTGAGCTTCTCTTGCCGAAATAAGTGCTACGAGGTAGATGGGTCTAACCTCCTAAAAATTCACAACTAGGGCGATCGGGTAAAATGAATTGGATTACTCTTCTATAACAATCCATTCTAGCCCGATACTTACGAAGCCAGTCCATTCCTATAATAACATCAAAATCATACATGGCCATTACAACTAAGTCTATTTCCATATCCTTTCCTTCTATTGATATCGGCGTGGAAATAAAAAGAGGCGTCTCAAGAGGCATAACTTCTATTCTATTCGAACGTCTATATCTTTCAGACACAAATGAATGCGTTACACCCGTATCAAACAATGCATATGCCTTTACACCATTGATAAGGATCGTACTTGAGATAACATTTTTGGAAGCTTCCGCTTCCTCTTGGGTGATCGCATACACCCTTCCTTGTGCTGGTGACCTCTGAGGATTCCGTTGTAGGTTTGACCTAACAGCACTCTGATATCCCTGTCGCACCGAGCCAACAGTCACTTGCGACCTTTCTTGTGGGCAACTTCTCCTAAGATGGCCCACTTGTCCTAACCAAAACATTTTAGTCGTCCATTGCAAGGTCCTGGGCCATGTCGCCCATTACACCTTTGACAAACACCAGGCTGATAGGGTGCTTTCCCTATATTTAGACCACTTCTTGCTCCCCCAAAATTTCCAAAATTACTCTTCTTCTTCACATTCCAAGTCTGACCTTGACCAGAATAGGGTCTCTTACCCCTTCTCACATCATTAAAATTCAACGGTTTCTTAAACTATGACCGTTCTCTTAATAGTTCTTGCTCCACTAGCTGTGCCCTTTCATAAATCTCGTTATAATCTCTTATGTTCAAAGGCACTAGTTGCTTTCTAATGTCAGTTCTCAACCCTTTCAGAAATCTCTTAGCCTTTTCCTCCTGATCCTCAATCAATATAGGAGCATATCTAGACAGTTCAGAAAATCTAGCCTCATACTGGTCTACTGTCAGCTCCTTTTGTTCTAGTTGAACAAATTCTGTAATTTTCCTGTCCTTAGCACAGTCAAAAAATTGCTTTCTATTGAAAGCCCTCACAAACTCCTCCCAGTTAACATCAATACCTGTTGGAAATATTATATCCTTCGAAGCTCTCCACCAAAACTTTGCATTTCTCTCCAGCTAGTACTCTGCCAAAGTTATTTTCTCAGCATTATTACAGTCCAACAGCCAGAAAATTCGTTCCATCCCATCAATCCATTGTTCCGCCTCCTCAGGACTTCCCATTCCATTGAACTTAGGTGGCTTCAGCTTCAGAAATTGCTCCACCAGTCCTTGAGTACGGCGTTCTGCTCCAGGTTGCTGCTGCGCTTATCTTTCCATCAGATTTCCAATATTGGCCAATGCCTGCAGGATGTCTTCCATTCGGGGTTCAGCCCTTGCAGCAGAGGCTTCAGCCCTCGAGGATGAGCACTTCCAGCTCGCACCATGACTTTCCTGCAATTTCCAAGCATTGCCTTAGGAATAATCTAAGACTCACTCCCTACATTCAAAGCAACTACTACTACTACATAAGTAACATATACATGTTACTGGTACCTAAAGGCAACTCAAAATTAACTACTAGGGATCTACGAGTGAATACTCATCACCCGTTATTCAATTATTTCGTTTTATATCCTATGGTGTGCATTGTCATCATGTTCCTCAATTTCCAAATGAGGCTCCTTATCACTCCACCTATAACCACTCGCTCCGATACCAAAAAGAGGCGCTGTGACACCACGAACCACCTAAGGTCGCCACAGGCACCTGACATTACACCTAATGGAACACTAACTACATCTCTTCGAAGAAGCATCAAAGTTCATAGCCTCTTTTTTTTTTTGAAAACGGTCCCCGTGTGACTCATTAGCAGAAGCAAAATATAATATCTCTATCTCTCCCTCCAATAACCATGATACAATTGCACACCACTAATCATCATGAGAAAAAGACAAAGCCACGACACTTTTATTTACATATTTTCAAGATGGGTTTCCTTGGGTCGGTACATCAAAAGAAAGGCCAGGACATGAAGCCACACTCGGCCATAACCCAAAAAGAAACACTCGACCCACTACGACTAACGTGCAAGATTCCCCATCACTAGTGTCGGCTAACCATCCCAAAAATATTCAGCTCCTACTTGACACGCACGGGCCCTCACACCCATCCCGGTGCATCAGGCGGTGGTGGCGGCAACATCCCACACATCACTCCGTCTCGACGAACATGGACGGATATAAACTCCTAAATGACAGGGCCCCCAGCCAGGTCCACATCGTACATCACTAAGGCGCGCACTCGAATGAAAGTCAGTCCAGGAATGGTGGGATAGTCGATCTCCACACACTCGACCTCTACATCTAAAGGAAGGCCGTAAAATACGCCCCGCGTGACAGCAGGGAGCGGCATCCTGCTAATCTGAAATGTTGGTCCCCGAAGGGGTGAGTACAACCACTCAGCAGGTAAAGGAATCTAATAACCACTCAATGCATCATACAAAACAATCACAACATCATACATGTAACTCATGCATCCAAGGATACTTACCTCGAAGCCATGCATATACCATCATACATCTTCATCACATGTCATCATGCCATAGGTGATCATCATCATATCATGTCATATATGCATATCATCATCATATCTTATATACATGTCATCATGCCATAGGTGATCATCATCATATCATGTCATATATGCACATCATTATGCCATAGGTGATCATCATCATATCATGTCATATATGCACATCATCATGCCATAGGTGATCATCATCATATCATGTCATATATGCATGATTCAATTTCCACTTTTAACTTTCAATTCGATCACCACATTACTCTTTCTCGGGTTTCATCAATTGCATCCCATACTTTACACTCGCACCCCATCCTGGCATCGCGAGAAAAACCTTTGGCATTCAGCCATTTAAGGCCACCGGGCATCCGGCACCCCCACATTCCGGGCATCTCGCATCCCAACTGGCATCACGAGGCATCCTCTCGGGCAAAGACCACCGAGGTTTCCGGCACCCAACCATTCGGGGCATCCTGATACTCCCCGGGCCATCCAGCCATGTATCTCTATACATTCGGGAATCCGGCACCCCCCATCCCAGGCATCCTGATACTCCCAGGGCATTATCATCCGCCACAAACAGATTCCTCATTTATCATTGATCATGTTTACCAGTTTATGTCTCAACTCAACATGGCACATGATGTAATGGCAAACAAAATCACTTTCATCCTTTGATCTATAGTTAAGACACTAAAGTAGATTTTCCATGAAGACTTCTAGGCCAGATTCGTTCTAGATAATTTTCTATAGTCATCCGAAGCTCCTGGATCTAGCACCGAAACGTCCAGTGTAGTCATCTCCGAAATACCGCGTTTTTTCACCAACTTATTCTTCTTCGTTTCCTCTGAAATTTGGATATGTTTTACTTCAATAGGTCCCCTACAACTTTCATGAAGGTATCTAAGTCATATTTCCAAATCACAGTCACCATATATATCCATGAAGTCTCGGGTGTCCAGTACCGCGTTTCCAGATTTACCGTCTTCAAGAGTAAATCGATTCACTAGGATATACTTGTTCATTTTACTTCAAATTTGAGTATGTTAGTATTTAAGATGTTATATACAAGTTTCATGAAGAATAAGAAGAGAGATTCTTGATAAAAATCAACATGCAACCGAAAATCTACCACAAGGTCAGCAAAACAGTTCCAGGTCTAGTGTCTCCGTAGTATGAGAGTTTGACCCCATAACTCTCCATAATTTTGCACCAAATTTTAGTATGTTGTATTTTAAGATATTAGCTACATATTTCATGAAGAAATAAAAGTCAAAATCGAACTCAAAACATGCATGCAAGCTCTCACAAGATTCTGACTCAGGTGGTTCATGCGAAAACAGCAACATCACTCAAGAAAAAGTCATTCTAGCTTCGGTTTCTCCCTCCTATTCGCCCAAAATTCGACATTTCTCCAAACATACATGCAACACACACATGCAAGAGTAGCAAGAGGACCCTAACTTGCCTCTAGACCGAGGAGAACGATGGCACACGGCGGACGAACGGGCAGCGTGCGGCGGTGACGGGCGACTCCTCCCCCCTCTCGGCTTCTCTTCTCTCGGCCTCACTCTCTCTCTCTCTCTCACACTTGGCCGAACAACACAACCGGCCACCCTCTCTCTCTCTCCTCTTCCTTTTATTTCCCCAATTCCTCATCATTTGTAATCATTAGATTGCCTCTTCCAATGGCCAATGCATGCAAGTCCTCCTTGCCACTTGGCAAGGCCCATGCAATGGGCTTTGGGCTTGGGCTTGGAGGCATTTGGGCCAGCAATGGGCCGGCCACTCCTCCCCCTTTCATGGTCGACGGAAGCCCACTTGTGGGCTTCAATGGGCCGGCCAACTTGACCCATTAAAGGTCCACTCTTGGGCCTAAGGCCCAACCTAAATAAAAATCAAATTTTACCCCTTTCTTATTCTTTCTTTTATAAATTTTAAATTTTAAATTCCACATGGCCAAAATCTTGTAACATTTCATTTATAGGAATTTAATTTATGAGGTGCATAGCCAAGCATAGATTATTCTCATTAATTTATCCTATAGTCCTAATTTCAAAAATTCATGAACACAAGCATATCACTTAGCCTTAAGAGAAAACTAATGGCTAAAGCATAAACCATAGGTAATTTCATTACCTAATTATGAGCTTTAATACACCTTAGAGCCTGACTTGAATTTTTGGGATGCCACATATGGGTACAAGAATGCTATCAAACATGTGATAGCGGAATTTTCTAATCTATTTACTACCCTATCTCTAGGTATAACAAACCTATTCAGTTTATTAATCCACTATTTCTCAATGTGAATTAAAATAAACATAAGTGCATTAAAAATTATGAATATTCCCGGCTTACAATGAGTCTTTTGAATCACCTTATCACCGAAATCTACATAAATAACGCGGTATATTTATATCCACATTTAATTCATGGTTATATATTATAATGAGCAATTGCATATTATTACTTCTCAATCTCAACATGCACATCAGATTATTCAAGTGGTGGTCAGTCACTCAAAAGCATTATGCACAATAATATATAACTCACATGAATGAAATCGATTGCAAAACATACAAATCATGAAATTCACATCATCGTGATGAGGCTACATCGTAGCCCTAACAAAAGAAAATTAAAACATAATAAAAGAAGAAATAAAAATATAAATTAAATCTAGCATCTTGAATCAAAGAATAAGAATTATGTCACAACTTTTATCTTCTCTTCAAAATACTTAGAAAATTCTTAGAACAATGAAAAACGATCTAACAAAAACCTAGCTGCTCCTTAAGGCTTTCAATGTTCTCTAATTTATAGGATATATCCAAGATCCTTATCTCTAAGTAATTGCGCATAAAATGAGGGAGTAAATCAGAGGATCTGTGATTTGATATTTATCTCCCAACGCTTGCAGATAACATTAGGGAACAAAATCAAAGATTCTCTGATTTGATATCCATCTTCCACTGCTTTTTGAGTTGAATTTCTGATTTTTACTATTCTTTTCCTTATCTTCTCCATATTTCATTATTCTACATAAATATGGAAAATTCAAATAATCAGAAAGAAATCCAAATATCTTCTCATAGATATTGCATTATTTGTTGCCTAAAATAGGTAAAATAACTCTATTTTTATAGAGTTATCACCCGCTCGAGTAGCAAGCATAAAGGAACCCCACGCCTATCCAAGACGTGAACTTGGTACGCTTTAATACCGAACCACATCTTATGGCTATGGGTGAACCTTGACTTGTACCGAACGAAAGCTATGAACCACGACTTCGTTCTAATTATATAAGAAATTCAAGTACATAAACAAGTCATAGAATATATCAAACATCCAAGAATCTATCGACTTATTCTCGGCTTGTTCACAAGAGGATTTCCTAGAGTCGAAGACGTCCCGAATGTTACTAAACAAAGGGAGAAACTATACTTACTTAGGTGAACCTCAAGCTAAAGCGTGAGCTACAAGATATAGGTGGCTTTGCTTAGAGACCGAAAGAGAGAGGGAGGGCGTGAGGAGGAAGGAGGAAAAAATGGGAGCAAGGTGAAGAAATGAGAAGGGGCTTCTCCTATTTATAGTCCTTGGTGCCATCATTACTAAGTCAAGCAGTCAATTCCAATGTTTCCAAGTGTCCCGCCTAAAATCCTTAGTTGGCAAGCCTATGGGTCCAATAACCATGGCCTAGATAATGAGTTGGAATGCTAGAACATCTTGCTTGGCAATCTAGCTTCAAGGCATCATCAATGATGGGTTGCCTTTCGCTCTCCCATTGGTCCACCTATACCCTACATTTATTGAGCATTAAATGAAGTTTGACAATAATTGTGCCATAGTTGCTAACTCGGCAATTCGAGAATCTTCAGTCATTAATGAGGGCTCGTGTATCGCTCTCAAATTGGTTCACATATATGCTGCCTTTCTCTAGAATATCCAAGGATATTTTGGGCTACCATCGTGACTTTTGAATATTCAAAGGACAACTCAAGCACAAAGTCCTTGTGTCCATTCGAACTATGGAAATTGGCATGCTTAGTGCGTTACCCAAACCTCGTGGATTTGTGCGATCCCTGTGCCAATCAAGGCATAAGATCGATACGCCTCAATGTCGACTTAGGACTTTGCAGCCTTGGGCGATTCCCGCACTGAGGGAGACTTGGACCTGGCATCCTATTTGTGCTGAAACCAAGGCTCTATGGCTTGGGCGACTTTGTCTTACGATGAAATCAATTCAAATGCACCTCAGCCTCGGCCCCATTCTAGACGTGAACAACTCAAGCACATGTTCAAGCACAAACATGAGCAAAATCATACAAAAGATCTAACATCCTACCCACGGCTTGACGAGTGAGCACCTAACTAGACTCGACAATAGAGATTACTACCTTAGAGGAGACATAGGGATCTTACTTACCTTGGCAAACCTCGAGGAACAACTTATATAGCTTGATGGATTGAGGATGCAAGGCCAAGAGAAAAGAAAAGGGGGAGGAGGGTAGGCGTTCAATAGGAGAGGAAGGGAGGAAATGGATGGCAAGGTGAGAAAAATAAGAAGGGCTCCACCTATTTATAGCCCTTAGTGCCATCATTACTAAGCCAAGCGGTCCATTCTAATGTTTCCAAGTGTCCTGCCTAAAATCCTTAGTTGGCAAGCCTATGGGTCCAATAATTGTGGCCTAGATAATGAGTTGGAAGGCTAAAACATCTTGCTTGACAATCTAAGTTGGTAGGCGTCATCGATGATGACCTGCTTTTCACTCTTCCATTGGTCCACCTATACCCCACATTTAATGACTATTTAATGAAGTTTGACAATAATGGTTCCATAGTTGCCAACTTGGCAATTCTAGAATCTTCGGTCACTAATGAGGGTTTCTGTATCATTCTTTGATTGGTCCACGTGTGTGCCACTTTTTCTAAAACTTCCAAGATAATTTGGCCCACTATCTGACCTTTGAAAAGTCAAGGGACACCTCATCTCCTTCATTTAATGAAGAGATTCTAGAATTCTCTTTTACTTTATACTTTCATTCCTCAAGAAGGTGGTCTAGAGAATTCTATCATCCAAGTTGATTCCAGGGCCCATAAAGAGATCATTAGGTACACCTTGAAGAATCGAATCACATACACCAAGGTTCGGCCACTGTACCTCATGCTCCCCCAAATTGTCCCCTCGGGCAGTTGGTCAGCCTAGAGGGTTGGTCATTAGTTGGCTCCTTGCCCGGCCCTACGATCAGCACCATTGCACTCGTCCAGGTCCAAGATTGGCCCTTGGGTTAGTCCCTGGCCTATCGCCAAGCCTGCCTTGACCAATTCTCTTATATTCGATCATTGGTCCTTCGGTAGGTTTAAGGCTAATCCTAAGGCTATCCATAGCCTAGCACTAAGCTAAGGCACTCATGGACCTTAGAATTAGTGACAGAATAGCTGGGTCTATCCTGAGCTCATTCCGTTCGGCACCCAATCCATCCATATGGTTCATGGTCGATGCATTACCGATCCACGATCGGACATCACTAATTCAAGATTCATTTCCGATCACTAAGAATTAACTAGGGAATGATGCTTTTTTGGTTAAAATACGATCACATTTTATCGAGTCGGATCGTTCATGTATCGGTGTATGACCGGGTGGAATCACCCGTAGCCGGGCACTATGACCGATCATGACCATCCGCCGATCCAAAATCATCTTATGACCAATTCTCATGATCCAAAAATCATATTATAAGCTGGTGATTCGATCTCACCGGTATGGTCGGTAGCCATTCACAACCGACACCTAGGCCAGCTCATGGTTGGTCAGTCAGTTGGACCATGATCGATCCTTGATTCATTACCACTCGAATTGATCGATCTATGGCCAATGGCCCATTATTGATCCTTTTAGGACCTTAAGGCCAATCCTCACGGGCTCGAAATCGAGGGTGTTACATAATCTATCATGAAGGGTATAGGTCTCGATAAGACTCCCCATGATTTAGCATATTTATTGTGAAAAGTTCATAATGGATGAAGTGATGCCATCCATGGGGAGCGAGTACTATTGGGAGGGCTATCTTGACAAAAGTACCCCGAAATTTGATATCCACACTTGACCTCATCCTTTGAGGTGTGCTGTTCGTGTGGATACGGATCACGACATCTTCTATTGTCACGCGAGGTATGAGCTTAGGAGAGCTCGCAATTGTGAACAAAGGAACTCACAAACTTTTGTCTCAAAAGGCGAGGCAATAACGTTTTTTGGAACGTGAACCATGAGAGAACTCTCATGGTTAAGTACCCCTATACATGACATTTTCCCTTCATGGCACATAAGGTTGGGTTGCAACACCACCCAGGAGGGAGAAATTTTATGCCGTTATCAAACAAATTTCTATATTGGAAATATAAATTTTGTTTCGTTATTAAACGCGTATTTTTGCTTAAAAACTCATTTGAGGAATAGAAATAAAATTCTTTATTTTTGGCTAGAAATTGATTTTTGAAATAAAATGGCTATTATTTGCACCCTAAGTGGCAAAGGCTAGGACTTACATTATGAATGCTTGTTGATGATTAGAAATGGCTATGCATTGCTATGAGCTGATCGATATGCATTAATTAGACGGATTATATATTATTTGCTTCCTATGAGGATTTAAATGTCAATCCTGGACTGATTTTCTGGTGTTGATGATATGAGCTTGATAGCGTTGAAATCTTCTGAAGTGTCCAGTTAGTGAACTCAAGTAGACATCACAAGCTTTCTTTTGATATATTATATGCCATGATATGATGTCATTTGCTATGTGAAATTGGTGTTGCAAGACCCGAGTCGGATTTGTGATATAATCTGGAAATTGACACGCTCTGTTCTGATGTACCTTTCTGGTGGAAACAAAGCATTCAATTAGCAAATGGGCATCGGGGTCGGCCTTTGGATGTGCACACATAACGTCCGAACCTAAGATCACTAAAATTAATTAAATTGTGAACAATGGTGATTGGCTATCCCTTGTGTTCACGAGCGGTAGTCAATACCAATTGATCCCTAAATTATGGACTAAAAGTTCTCCCAAGGTTCTCCACGTACATGCATCGATCATATGCATACATGTAGCAATCAAACACAAAAATAATTGAGCATGCATTCAGGCCAAATGGTCTTGTTCATCAAGTCATCGAACATAGTGAGCGAGCCCAAGTAGGATCACTTGTTTATCAATGTCAGAATTCGAGTCATTTAGTTTTGAAATTATATGACCAAGCAAATGAGATCCAATTATTTCAATTCGTGTGTCATTTGAAAGCTAAAGACGTGTGGATTAAATGTCCAGAAGGCCATTAAACCTGATTCTTAGCCATTTGACCCGAAAATACTAATTTATCCCAAAAAAGTTCAGACCTTATCCGGATTGTTTACAATTACATTCTTCAAAACTTGCAACTAAATCCCAAAATTTCGTGTATTTCTAAATAATAAATTAAGGAAAAAAATCTCAAATTTTGAAAATTTGCAAATAAGGACCCCAACTCTATCAAAATTACAAAACAAGTTCGGATGTCCAGAGAAGTAAACTTCAGGATCTGGGCGCGAATTGACCAGGCGCACCGATCAGATCCTTTGAACACCCAAACATGCTTCGATTTTAATGAAATCGGTGTTAAATGAACGCTTGAAATGTCAGCTCCAACTTTGGTGAAGAACTCGTTTTGAGTGAAATTTTTTATGAAAATCATTGAACGTGAAAATGCCGAGCTGAAAAATAGATTTTCAGAACAATCACTGACTCTTGCAAAGTCGACAAAAAATATCGAACGAGTTCCTCTTGAGCTGAAATTTTTATAAGAACTCGACATGCTCTTCAAATTTCATGGAGGAAGTTTTGCGAAATTTCGCTTACATGATTCTATTAAAAAAAATCACGTATCACAGAGTATTCATTAGAAACAGAGCAAGCTTGACTTCACAGATCTGACTACAGCATTTCAACATAGCAAATGAAATCCACTCGTGGCACATAATATATCAAATGAAAGCTCAGGATGTCTATTTGAACTCTCTAGTTGAACACTTCATGAGATTTCAACATTTTTTTAGCTCAAAACAGCATCCAAAAAATACTGATCTAAGATGCATTCGAATTTCCAGAACATTGAATCCATAACAATCAATCAAGCAATCAAGCATTCATGCAATCTAAACATCATTTAGAGACAAGTCCTAGCCCTGACCACCTAATATTGATCATCGGCTCAAAATAATAGGGAATAGAACATCATGACTTGGTTGCAATCAACTTCGAGCTCGATTGAGCTATTCATCCACCAAAACTACATCACGAGATGGCCAGAACTAGCTCAGCAAGATCTAGATTGAATCACAAAGATATTGTATAAGATATAGGCTCGATCAAGCTACTAAAGAACAATAATAGAAGATTTAAGGGATTTGGTGAGGTCCGGCCAAGTTCCGGTCAAGCTTTGGCCACCGCTAGCTCGTAGACAGGCTGATGATGAGTGTCACAAATGTCAGAGGGCGGTTGGATGACGTCGGACCACCAGAATGGCAATTGGGTTAGATTGAGAACAACACCAGTGTAGGAACTGGAGTTCAGCACCAAGAGTCAATTGGCTAGGATCGAGACTCTCTGGTGAGAATCAATGGTGGCTGAGCTTACGACTGGTGAGGAGGGAGTGTGAGGATTGTTGGACAGCCAAAGGTTCATCGGACCACCACATTGGCCGGTCGAAGCTGTTGGATAGCTCACCGGTGAGGATCACGTCCTTAAGCTTAAGAAGAAGATGACCGCTGATTGGCAGTTTTTGGTGAGGCTTTGACGCGGCGGTGGTTACTGTCACGCCCCGATCCTTCGAGCGTGTACCCATCCCGGCTGGGTCGATTAAATAGTGACGTCCTAGGACGCATTGCCGACCCATTCATTTTAATATGCATATAGAAGCAATTAATTAAATCCCCAGACAACAACAAGAAGGGATAGAAAAGTAGGGCCACAAAGTTTTCAAACCACAACACGCTTATATATATACATATATATCAAGCCAGGTCATATACAATACCAGTCTATAAAAAAAACAAGGTCTACGAAACATGGGGGTTTCAAAAACTACAAGTCCTCATCCTCACTCTCATCCTCATTGGAGCCTCCATCTGAATACATCGGGGTCCCTAGATTTGAAAGTTTCAGGTCCACCACCGAACCCTCTGGAGGATCTGCTGTGCCCTTTCCAAGAGCAACCTCCAGCACATACCTAGGGACCTCAGACTCCAGTATAGGACCATCTCTCTGTCCATTCTACTCCTAACGATACCATGATCTGTATTGATGAGGTACCTTATGGGGTAAGGCCTCATCCACCCAGACCACGGTCTTCACCAACTCATACACCTATCCCCTTAGATCCCTATGCAGCGGGATAAAACACTTCTGCTCCGTGACCTTCTTAGGTCGACCAAAATGCTCCGTGCCATTTAAGGACCCGAAAATGTTATCCCACAACACCATCGGCCGTTGCAGCGTGGATGGTAGATCCTTTGCTCTCCCCGGTGGAGGCCAAGGTTCGAAGCCCCTGCGAAGCAGGGAGGCTGAAGTGCTGTGTGGTGATTTACGCGTGTCGTCGGGGTGGTGGTTTCCCTGCTATCGACACCTGGGGGTTTACGTGAACGGCTGCCGACCACAGTAGCAGTTCCTCCAGCACCAAAAAAAAAAGAAAAAAAAAATGTTATCCCACAATGGGGTGAGATGACGTCTCAGCAAGTTCACCCCCTAAGACCCAACTAGGAAGGAAATACGTCCTAAGGGTTGCCTAAGCACAAACACGAGTTAGAGGACTTACCTTTGCCTTAGATTCTTCCTGCAAGTCAGTACAATTTGTAATTCACTGCATCACATCACCAAACCAAATCATCACATCGGATTGAATCATCGATCAATCGACTTAGTCGATTTCATGTGATTAGGACTATCTCTCGGTCAATCCAATCAATACTATCTATAAGTCCGTTCTCATCAAGGACTGCTTACCCTAAGTTGAAAGCAGATAGTATAACTCACCTAAAGCTGATAATATAGTATACTGCTCATCCTAAGCTAACATATCAAAGCCCTCAAGCTGATATAGTATACTAATAATGCTCACTAGAAGCTAACAAGATATGCTGCTCATCCTAAACTGACATATCAAGGCATGTAGGCAGATATAACATACCGGTATACTGCTCACCCTAAGCTGACATATCAAGGCCAATAGGCTAATATAGTATACCTATGATGCTCACCCTAAGCTGATAAAGTAAACTGCTCACCCAAAGCTGATATATCATAGTCCGTAGACTGATATAGTATACCACCAATTTTATCATTCTTGATCAAAATAATCGTGTGTGGGGTACACGATTGACCTTAGCCAAAATATAATATTTTCCTTTCCATCAATTCCACCATTTAATATGGTCCACTAAAATATTTTTGGCACTGTAAACCAACGCTCGGTTATTTTCCAATTAATTATTGAAAATAATAAATATCGGGATAAATACCCCAAAATTGCAATCAACACTCAAATTGCACAAAATAACAGTCAAATAAATAAATCAATCACACCATTGCAATCAATATAAAATTCCGGTCATTGGCTATTTCGATCTAATTTCTAGAAAATAAATAAATAATTATATAATTACGGAAATTAATTATTAAATGCAAATAAATAGGACTTAGGCCCATAAAGCCTAATTAAAAGCCGAGACGGGTTCGGAAAATTTCCGAATCACTCTAGATAAATACTAGAGCTTGTCTAGGCTCTAATTACACCACTCTAACCACCTAACATGTAATAACGGTTAATTAAATTGCTAATCTACTCTAATTATCCACCTAATCCATACTTAGTCTAAACTAATCAACCCTTAAATGTCATTAACTTACTAAGCAAGGATTAGTAAGTTAAACTCATTTGATTAATGATCCTCTCGGATCAAAATGATGGAGACGCAGTGAGTGACAAGAAACTCCAAAGAGGGACTACCAACAGAGGTCCGAAAGGCACCAAAAACGGGCCAAACAGTGTTGGTGAAACCCGGGCTATTCAGTTTTGTCCAGGGTCGAAACAGGGAGGCCGAGCTGCAGGTTGAGCTGGAGACGGCCAAGGATGGGGCTGACCGGCTGCGGCAGCGTTTCACAATGGCGGGCGGGTGTCCCAACAACTCCGGCAATGACGGGGCTATTGCGAACAGCTCAAAGGACCTCTTGGGCACACAGTGGAGACGGGACAGTGACCAAGGACAGTGGAGACACGCGCGGGGCTGCTGTGGTACGTGAGCGGGGCGTGACGGTGTTGCGGCGATCAAACGGTTGGCTGAGCTGTTCCGGCGGCTTCAGCTGATCTCCTCTGCTCTCTACAATTTTTTTGAAGCTTGAAGAGGATGAGGAAAGGAGCTGCTCGACCAGATAGGGGAAGGGGAAGAGAGGGGGGACAAATTGGCTTGGAGGGGGCCTACCATGGTCTCTTTCTATCTCTTTGTTCCCCCAATTTGGTCCCCACCACCAGCTGGCTTGCTCAGTTGTTTTTCCAGACTAAAGACCTCTTCTAGAACCATTGAAGTGGTCCACAAGTTGGGTCCATGGGGGGCACACGAATTTAGCTTGATTTCCCTCTAATTGGACTTCCATCCTTCTTGAATCAACATTAATTGGCCCTAAAAAATTCAACCATCATAACAATAATCAAATTGTCATTTTTCCTCACCAACTGAACCCACTTGCATCTTAATTGCGCGATAAAAAATGGTCCTCTGAAAATTCTGGACAAAAACGACCCTACCTCGACTTTTTCCCAAAAAGTCTCGATTTGTAGAAAAATCTTCTGAGACTGAGTCGACATTCCTAAAATGACCTATGATATGGCAGAACTTTCAATTTCTAAAATTGGATTCAAATTCGCGTTAATTTCAATCTAGCGCAATTTTAGTGTGACCTAGGCTCCTAGGTAGTTTTCAGAAATTTTTAGTGCAATTGACCCGTGGTCGATTTTCTTCGAATCACAATGAACCTCTTCGACACATTGGCATCTCTCGGTGGTCGTGAAAATCTCGAGGTTTCAAATATGGACATAGAGTACCAAAACGATAGAAAAATCAATATAGTGCCGATGGACGAGAATTTTGTAATTTAGTGGAATCACCCATGTTTAACCACGCATATCGATCGAACTGACCTATCTCTGATTTTTATTCGATCTTATTGTGCCGAAATGATCTCAGCAGATGAGCACGATTGAGTAAGCCAGGTCCCGGTCGAATCCTCAAGTCTATCGCACTAAAATCCCCTTAATGACTTTAGAGTCTAGTTGTCTCACGAGTGATCGGCTACGAGAATAGCACTATAGTTGCGTCGATGAAAAGCTCGATTTATTCAGTTGAAAATCCAGGGATGTCACAACTCTTCGCTTCTTATAAAAATTTCGTCCTTGAAATTTAAATAATTTTGTTCTTGAAATTTAAACAATTTCAACACTTTAAACAAAAAGGTGGGGGTACAAACGCCTCATTGACTCTTCGCTCCAAAGGAGTTTGCTCTTTTAGTGCCGTGGTGTTTGTTGACACCTAATTTTTGCCCAAATTATTGCATATAGATTATCTAGGTATTTAAAATAGAAGATGTTTTCCCTAAAAAAAAATTAAAAAGAATTAATTAAAAAAAAGATAAAAGATAAAAAAAATTTAAAAAAAAAAGATTAAAAAGAAAAGAAAAGAAAAAAAGTTGGGGCCAATGATCTAAATGTGACTAGCCAAGCCCAGGAGGTCAGATTGGAATTCAAATGGCAAGTTGGGGCCAAAATGCAATTTCCAAAAGTCGAGGGACCAATTCGTAAATTTTGCAAAATTTGGGCCCGAGCCCTTAAATCATCATCTTGGTCATAAATTAAGTTGAAATTGAATTTGGGCCAAGTAGAATCAATCAAATTGAGCCAAAAAGGACCTAATTGCATTGAATTTGGCATTTTCGGGCAAGAAAATGGCCAACTTTGAGGTACTTTCTTGTAAAATTGGGTGGAGATAATTGCGAAAAATGGTCAAGATATTAAACTACTATACATGAGCTTTCTAATTGATTAAAAAACGCAGCCAAATTAGTGGATTAAAGCACTCAAATCAGCAGCCAAAACTCAGTCCACGAGTTGGTCTTAATCCGGAGTTGCTGAGTAAGCAATTTGGTGGCCCCACCATATCCTCCTCAGCTGCCCAACCAGCCCGATCTTTGCACGTGATGGAAGACCGTATATATTAGTGCAAGTGGACGAAAATTTGCCAGAGATAAGCTTCTGACAGCACCGGAAAATCGCAGCAAAACCTGCACACTCAACAGCTGCAGAAGTTAAAAAATTGGCTAAGTCAGAAGAGTAGGTGAAGTAGCCCTGTTGACAGGCTTGGTAGGTGGGCAAAAAGCTGACCAAAAATCCCTTAATTCGGGGGATAAGGTCACGGAAGCAAGGTCTTTCGAGAGAGGAGAGAGAGGAGACGAGAGGGAGAGGAGAGAGTTCGCGGTCGTCCCCCAAAGAGGCCCTCAGAAGCAACTCCAGGAAAGCAAACCCAGAAATTCCAGATCAACCTTTTGAGAGAAAAGTGAGATTTTCACAAGCCTTCGGTCAAAATTAGCCAAAACCTTCAACTAGAGAGTGAAACTCCACTCAAATATCTTTCCATCCATAGGTCTTACGTCCTAAATGGAGATCGGGAAGGCCTCCTAAAGTCCCCCGAAAAACACCCTCCAGGCCTCCTAAGTGTTGAGCCCAGTTGGTCACGAGTGAGAGAAAGCAAGTGTTTTTGAGAAATTTGAGAGACAAATGAGGAAAACCATGAGTTCAAACCCAAACTAAAATACATATGGTTTGGATTGGTGTCATTTTTTTTTAACAAAAGACATCTTAAAGTCTAATTTTAGAGGTCAACGAAAACCTTCGTTGTCAGTTCTTCTTTTTGTGCAGATCTCATTTCCAGTTGAAGAAGCCAACTTCCACGTGCTTCCGGAGGACAATTTCTCGGTTTCCTTGGCCAATAACCACTTGAAAAAGATACTATGAAGCAAGGTAAGTATCCTAGATGTATTTTTATTCGAGTTTGAACATGTTTTAATAGTGAAGAATTAAGAGGAAAACTAGTCCAAGAAACTGATTTTGAGGCTGAAATTTTTCTAAGTGTTGAAATCTCTTCAGGAGTTTTGCATGTATGCTTTTCGAAGAGGTTGTTTTGATGTGTTCGGTTAGTCATTTTCTATGATGTTTATTGCATTTGAAAGCTCATGTTACCTACTTTCATTCGGATCAAGTAATGTTTCCCTTAGAGCTCGTATGTGATAGGTGTCGAGGCTTGAATATGGGCACTCAACCTGTTTGCTTGACTTGGGTTCAAACCCAGATTTGCAAAATCAGATCAAACCCGCATATTTGATGACGATTCCAGCTTGGTTTTCGTGTGTTTTAAGCTGTGTTTTTTTATCTATCTTACTCCTTGCATGTTTTAGTTTAATCTTGATGTTTTAGTTCCACATAATATTGCTCATGAGTTGAGATTGAAGACCGCAAACATGGCCCGAGGAAGCTGATTGGGGCTAGTTTAATGCACACCAAGTGTTCGACAAAATGCCCAAACTAAGCTTCGATCTTGAAACGGTCGATTTGAGCTTGATTATTGTGATATTCATGTGCTGTGTTACTCCATGTTAGCATAGATCGGTTTAAGGAATTATTATTATTATTTTTAAATAAATAATTAAAAAAAGAGAAAAATATGAAAATTTCAAAAATATCAAAAAATGTTAGATAGCATCAAATTAGGATATAAATGACATATATGAAATTTTCCTAATTTTAAAGGTCATTTTCCTAATTTAATGCTATTTTGGTATTTTATAACCATTTTTGTAAATAATCCATTTTGCGTAGATTAAAACTATTTAAAGTAATTTCATGCATATTTGAATTCTCATTTTGCTCATGGGGGTCCTGTCCCGGGGCGTGATAACAAGGCCATGTAATATTATTTGCCCGACTTGTATCGGGTTTATATTTTCAAGTCATTTCAATTTCTTGGATGTTTACTTACGCACTGCTTTTCATTAATTTGAGTGTAAATTTCTCTTCTAAATTATGTTAGGATTAGTCTAGACATTAAAAAAAAAAAAAACTACAAAAACATTTGCATGGACACTTAGTGGTTTCATAAAGATTATAATTGGTAATCAAGATTGTGTGGTCATTTAGATAAACAACTTTCCAAGTTAGTGGTACCGCAAGGGCGTTAATAGAAACATTGGCGTAAACAAGTCCCCGTTCCTAGAAATCTCTGGTTGCGTAGGAATCAAGACAACACTCCGTGTCTTGATTGGTTTCTAGCCGACCCCAATAGGCTAGTGGCGACTCTAGAATTACATAGGTTGTTAAGAATTAAAATTCAAAATCCAATGTTGCACGAGGTATGGGCTTGGGAGAGCCCGCGCCTAATGTAGGGCCATCGGTCCGCCTCTTTAGGCAAATACCCCTAAACCCTCTTCCTTTTTCCCCGAACGGAAAAAAAGAGGTCGTGACAGTGTTGCCAGACCGATTTGACCAACGGGATGGTCTTTGTACGCAGAATTTGCTCTTTTCGATCTACAATTTGAACTGGGCTTTCAATGTACGACACTCAGTCGTCCACATCCAATTCCTTAATATTAAGCACGTGGGTCGGGTCAGGCTCATACTTCCTCAACATCGACACGTGAAAGACGTAGTGCATTTACACCAATCCCGGCGGCAACGCAAGACGATACGCTAGGGTCTCTCTAAAATCTCAAACGGACCTACATACCTCGGACTCATTTTTCCTTTCTTGCCAAAGCGCAAAGTTCCTTCCCCTCATCGGTGACACTTTCAGAAAAACGTGATCACCCTTTAATCCGTTCTTGATAACTGCGACTGCATCCACTAACTGCTGAACTAATCTTGGGCCTGTGATCTTTCTCTCCCCGACTTCATCCCAACATATGGGTGTTCTGCACACTCTACCATACAACGCTTCAAAAGGAGCCATCTGGATTCTCTGTTGATAAATGTTGTTGTAGGCAAATTCCATAAGATGAAGTTGTTCTTCCCAGCTTCCCTTGAAATCCCATACGTAAGCTCGCAGCATGTCTTCGAGGGTCTAAATCGTCCTCTCAGACTGGCCATCCATTTGAGAATGATAAGCCGTACTGTACTACAGCTTCATACCTAAAACACCTTGCAAGCTCTTCCAAAAAGCGGCTGTGAATCTCGAGTCTCAATCCGAAATTATCGTAACTGGCACTCCATGCAGTTGAACTATCTGACGTACGTACAACTCAGCGTGCCTATCCGAGTCAAGATCCTTTCGAACTGCAATAAAGTGAGCTGACTTTGTCAACCTATCTTCTACTACCAAAATAGAATCGTTACCTCTTTGACTCTTTGGTAATTTGGTCACGATCCATCGTGATGTACTCCCACTTCCACTCTGGGATCTCAAGAGGTTGCAAAAGTCCTCCTGGCTTACAATGCTGAGCTTTAACCTACTGACACGTCAGACACTTGGCAACATGCTTGGTGATGTCTGCCTTCATACCAGACCACCAATAGTGTTGACACAGATTTTGATACATCTTTGTACTGCCAGGATGAATGTTGTAACGACTAAGATGAGCTTTTGATAAAATATTATCTCTAAGCTTCTCATTGTCAGGGACTCATAATCGTCTTTGGAACTTTAGTGTTCCATCATCAGAAATCTGAAAGTCAACTTTCCTTTTATCAGTGTCCTCTTGTAGAATTTTCTGAACATCTGGGTCTATCGATTGAAGTAATTTGATCCTGATCTATACATCCAGCTCAATTCTGAGGGTGGCCTTAAGATGAGAAAGGTGGCCTACCTTAAATTTGAAAATCGAATCTCAAGCTCTCTCAAGTAGATTCCACTCCTTAACCAACATGTGAGGGACTGAAGACTTTTAGCTCAAAGTGTCGGCGACCTTATTCGCATTTCCTGGGTGATATAGAATATCACAATCATAGTCTTTCAGAAGTTCCATCCAGCGGCGCTGTCTCATATTCAACTCCTTCTGAGAGAATAGATACTTGAGACTCTGATGGTCTGTGAAGAATTGGAATCTTTCCCCACACAAATAATGTCTCCAAATCTTTAACGCAAAAATGATTGCCGTGGGTTCTAAGTCATATGTCGGGTAGTTCAGTTCATGAGGTCTCAACTGGCGGGAGGCGTATGCAATAACCTTACCATGTTACATTAGCACGCAACCCAATTCTCTGAACGACGCATCACTATAGATCTTGTATCCTTCAAGACCAGATGGAATCGTCAGTACAGGTGCGGTAGTTAGCTTTTGTTTAAGCTCTTGGAAACTACACTCACATTTGTCTGTCCACATAAATTTTTCTTCTTTCTTCAGGAGTCTAGTCAAAGGCGGCGCTAATGTTGAAAATCCTTCCACGAACCATCTGTAGTAGCCTGCCAAACCTAGAAAACTTTTGATCTCTGTCACTCTAGTCAGTCTCAGCCAGTTGATAACTGCTTCAATATTGGACGGGTCCATGGAGATTCCTTCACCTGAAATCACGTGACCTAAGAATGCTACACGAGTTAACCAAAAATCGCATTTGCTAAACTTGGTGTACAACTGAGGAATCCTTAAGGTCTGAAGCACTAATCTCAAGTGACTCTCATACTCCTTAGCACTCCTCGAATATACTAGAATATCATCGATGAACATGATCACAAATTGATCCAGATATTCCTTGAATGCTCGGTTCATCAAATCCATAAAAGTAGCTGGAGCATTCGTCAACCCGAACGGCATCATAATGAACTCGTAATGACCATACTGAGTACGAAATGCTGACTTTGGAATGTCCTCCTTCTTGATTCTCAACTGATGGTATCCTGTCCTTATTTCGATTTTCGAAAATATCGACGTTCCTTGTAACTGATCAAACAAGTCGTCGATCCTTGGGAGTGGATACTTGTTTTTTATCATCACCTGATTGAGTTGGCGGTAGTTGATGCACAAGCGCAACGATCCATCCTTCTTATTTATGAACAGAACTGGTGCTCCCCAAGGCGATGCACTAGGACGTATGAATCCATTATCCAACAATTCCTGCATCTGCACCTTTAGTTCCTTCAACTCTGATAATGCCATCCAGTAAGGAGCCTTAGAAATTGGCCTTGTTCGGGTGCTAACTCAATCACGAACTCGATTTCTCTCTCTAGCGACAATCCTGGCAATTCCTTTGAAAATACATCTGGAAATTCTTGCACAACCGAAATATCTTCGATCCTTAGCTCCTCGACTGTCGTATCCACGAAAGTCGCCAAGTAACCTTGACAACTCCCGTCTAACAAACGGGTTGCCTCTTGCGACAAGAATAGGGTAATCGAGGGTCCTCATCGATTCCCGACAAACTCGAAGCTCTCACCCTCTAACGGGTTAAACTGAATCACTTTGCGATAACAGTCCATTTTAGCTCGTTGCTTCGTGAGCCAATCCATGCCAATTATTAAATCAATGTCAGACATGGCTAGGACTAACAAGTCTATTTTCCCCTCTTGTTCACTAATCGCTAACTTGCAACTAGAACAACCCAATGCAGACAACACATTATCCTTTAATGGTGTAGATATGCTAACCATTGACTCTAGCAACTCAGGACTTAATTCTATCAGCTTAACAAATTGCTCGGCAATAAAAGAATGAGTTGCACCAGGGTCAAACAAAGTATAAGCAGCATGGTCGTTATGCGAAACCGTACTTGTAATCACATCAGACGTGTCCTCAGCTTGACCTTTGGTGATGGCATAAACTGTCCCTTGAGCTATGGGTTTGATTTGTCTACCCTGCGGTGCGTTTTGCGGCGAGTAACCTCTGATCTGACCCATTTGTAGCGGTGGCGGTAACTGCGGTTGTCCTCTTAGTCTCTTAGGATAATCACTGGCCATGTGACCCTTCTGGCCACATTCAAAACAAACACCCGGCCTTCGAGGGCATGGAGCTGTACAATGTCGCCTTCCACAAAAGCAACACGTACCAGTTTGGCTTGGTCTAGGCTTGCCAACTCTACCCTTCCTGTTGGGTGGGACTTGATATCTCCCTCCGATCATGGGCCTCTTCCCATGTTGGATCCCTTCTCTATGTGAACTAAACCTCAATCCAAACGAGGCAGCTTGCTCGTTCAAACTTCTCTCTAACAACTGGGCTCAATTGTACACCTTACGATAATCCTTCAAATCAAACGGCACCAGCGATTGCTTCAGCTCTAGCCAAAGGCCATTCTTGAACCTTCGAGCTTTATCCTCTAGATCCTCGACCAACCTCAAAGCATACTGAGAAAGCTCCGCAAACTTGACCTCATACTAGTCAACAGTCAAGGTTCCTTAGCGAAGACGTTGAAATTCTTCCATTTTCTGTTCTCGAGCACTTCTCGAAAAGTACTTATCATTGAACGCTCTGAGGAAAGCCACCCACAGTGGGATTACTCCTCCCGAAAATACTGTCTCTCTAGCGGCCCTCCACTAGGTATTGGTGTTACCCTACAGTTGATAGACTGCCATGACAACTTTCTCCTCCTATTACACCTCAGGAGTGCAAACACCTTATCAAGATCCTGAATCCAAAGAGATGCGGTCTCTGGATCTCTGGTACTCGTGAACCTCGGTGGGTTGAACTTCAAGAATTGCTCCACCAACTTGTGGATTGGTCTCTCTCTATCCACGACTATGTTCCCAGCTGGAACTTCGGTAGGTGCGGCGACAGGTGCGGCAGCGGCGGCAGCAACAGCAACTATAGCGATAACTTGGGCGGTGGCTGTAACACCGGAGGTGAAAGCGGCAGCTTGGTTCTGGGCTTGTTGCCCATTCATGTCTCTCATCGCGTGCAAAGCCTGCGTGATCCCGATAGTTCCCAGATCACCAGGGGCTGCTACCCCAGCACCAACGAGAGGTGGTGCTACGCCACTAGCGCTAGCCTGAGTTGGCGTCCTACCACAGCCTCCTTGGGTACCGACCCTCGTTAGCGTCCTACCTCGAGTTGTAGGACTGATGGTACACTTCCTAGGAGTCCTCTGCTCCTGATCACTCATAATGTAGCTTTTCTACAAAACATGTTCCTAATTCCATACAGAATTAGAAACTGAGTGATCCACATAATAAACAATTCTACCAATCAGTTATCACAGACATGCACCAGCATGAAATAAATGCCAATCCTACTAACTATCCCATAGACCATCGTACCTTATCACTCTAATCTCTAAACCTGCTCTGATAGCACTAAACGGGAGTCACACCCCGATCCTCCAAGCATGTACCCATCCTAGCTGGGCTGATTAAATAGCGACGTCCCAGGACGCATCGCCGATCGATTCATTTTAATACGCATGCGGAAGCAATTAATTAAATCCCCAGACAACAACAAGATGGGATTAAAAAGTAGGGCCACAAATTTTTCAAACCACAACACGCTTATATATTGCATATATATCAAGCCAAGTCATATACAATACCAGTCTATAAAAAAACAAGGTCTACGAAACAGGGGGGTTTCAAAAACTACAGGTCTTCATCCTCGCTCTCATCCTCATTGGAGCCTCCATCTTATTACACCTGGGTCCCTGGATCTAAAATATCCGGGTCCACCACCGAACCCTCCGAAGGATCTGCTATGCCCTTTCCAAGAGCAACCTCTAGCACATACGTAGGGACGTCAGACTCCGGTATATGACCCTCTCTCTGTCCATTCTGCTCCTGACGATACCATAATTTGTATTGATGAGGTTTCTTATGGGGGTAAGGCCTCATCCACCCAGACTACGGTCTTCACCAACTCATACACCCATCCCCTTGGATCCCCATGTAGCGGAATAAACACTTATGCTCTGTGACCTTCTTAGGTCGACCAAAACGCTCAGGAGGGGCTGCCATCTGAGGACTTGAAAATGTTATCCCACAACGGGGTGAGACAACGTCTCAGCAAGTTCACCCCCTTAGAGCCGACTAGGAAAGAAATATGCCCCAAGGGCTACCTAAGCACAAACACGAGTTAGAGGACTTACCTTTGCCTCAGATCGTTCCTGCAAGTCAGTATAATTTGTAATTCACCGCATCACATCAACAAAACAAATCATCACATCGGATTGAATCATCGATCAATCGATTTAGTCGATTTCATGTCATTAGGACCATCTCTCGGTCAATCTAATAAATACTATCTATAAGTCTGTTCTCATCAAGGACTGCTCACCTTAAGCTAAAAATATATATTATACTCACCCAAAGCTAATAATATAGTATACTGCTCACCCTAAGCTGACATATCAGAGCCCTCAAGCTGATATGGTATATTAATAATGCTTACCAGAAGCTGACAAGGTATGTTGCTCACCCTAAGCTGACATATCAAGGGCTATAGACAGATATAACATACCGGTATACTGCTCACTCTAAGCTGACATATTAAGGCTCGTAGGCTGATATAGTATACCCATGATGCTCACCCTAAGCTAATAAAGTATACTGCTCACCCAAAGCTGATATATCATAGTCCGTAGACTGATATAGTATACTTGTTCTCACCAACTAAGAATACCACCAATTTTATCATTCTTGATAAAAATAATCGTGTGTCAGTACATGGTCAGCCTTAGTCAAAATATAATATTTTCCTTTCCATCAATCCCACCATTTAATATGGTCCACCAAAAATATTTTTGGCGCTGTAAATCGACGTTCAGTTATTTTCCAATTAATTACTGAAAATAATAATTTTGGGATAAAACCCCGAAATTGCAATCAACACTCAAATTGCACAAAATAATAGTCAAATAAATAAATCAATCACACCATTGCAATCAGCATAAAATTCTGATCACCGACTATTCCGGTCTAATTTCCGAAAAATAAATAAATAAATAAATAATTACGGAAATTAATTATTAAATGCAAATAAATAGGACTTAGGCCCGTAAAGCCTAATTAAAAGCAGAGACGGGTTTAGAAAATTTCCAAACCACTCTAGATTTATACTAGAGCTTGTCTAGGCTCTAATTACACTACTCTAACCACCTAACATGTAATAATGGTTAATTAAATTGATAATCTACTTTAATTATCCACATAATACATACTTAGTCTAAACTAATCAACCCTTAAACGTCATTAACTTACTAAGCAAGGATTAGTGAGTTAAACTCACTTGATTAATGATCAGCTCATATCAAAACAATAGGGACGAGGTGAGGGACAAGAAACTCCAAAGCGGGACTACCAACCGAGGTTCGGAAGGCACCAAAAACAAGCCAAACAGTGCTGGTGAAACCCAGGGCTATTAGGTTATGTCTAGGTCGAAACAGGGAGGCTGAGCTGTGGGTTGAGCTTGAGATAACCAAGGACGGGGTGGACCGACTACAGCAGCGCTTCACAATGGCAGACGGGCGTCCCAGCCGCTCCAGTGACGGCGGGTCTAGCGCGATTTGCGAGCCGAGTGCGACGGCGTTGCAACGGTCGAACGGCTGGCTGGGTTGCTCCGGCGGCTTCGACTGATCTCCTCTGCTCTCCACAATTTTTCTGAAGCTTGAAGAGGCTGAGGAAAGGGGTTGCTCAATTAGATAGGGGAAGGAGAAGAGAGGGGAGACAAATTGGCTTGGAGGGGACCTACCATGGTCTCTTCCTATCTCTTTGTTCCCCCAATTTGGTCCCCACCACTGGCTGGATTGCTTAGCTATTTTTCAAGACCAATGACCCCTTCTAGAAGCATTGAAGTGGTCCATAGGTTGGGTCCATGGGGGGCACACGAATTTAGCTTGATTTCCCTCCAATTGGACTTCCATCCTTCTTGAATCAACATCAATTGGCCCTAAAAAAATTCAACCATCATAACAACAATCAAATTGACATTTTCCTCGCCAATTGAACCCACTTGCATCCCAATTGCGCGATCAAAAATGGTCCTTTGAAATTTCTGGACAAAACGACCCTACCTCGACTTTTTCCCAAAAAGTCTCGGTTTGCAAAAAAAAATTCGGAGACTGAGTTGACGTTCCTAAAATGACCTGTGACATGACAGAACTTTCAATTTCTAAAATTGGATTCAAATTCGCGGTTAATTTCAATCTAGCGCGATTTTAGTGTGACCTAGGCTACCGGGTAGCTTTCAGAAATTTTTAGTGCAATTGACCCGTGGTTGATTTTCTTGGAATCATAATGAATCTCTTCGACACATTGCAACTCTCAGTGGCCGTGAAAATCTCGAGGTTTCATATACGAACATAGGGTACCAAAACGATAGAAAAATCAATCTTGTACTGATTGACGAGAATTTTGCAATTTAGTGGAATCACCCACGTTTAACCATGCATCTCAATCGAACCGACCTATCTCTAATTTTTAATCAATCTTATTGTGCCGAAATGATCTCAGTAGATGAGCACGGTTGAGTAGCCAATTCCTAGTCAAATCCTTAAGTCTATAGCACTAAAATCCCTTAATGACTTCCCCAGATAGTCTAGTTATCTCACGAGTGATCAGCTCTAAGAATAGCATTATAGACGCGTCGATGAAAGACTCGATTTATTCAATTGAAAACAGTATTGAAAATTTAGGATGTCACAGTTACGATCGACAGGGGTAGACCTTGAGGTGTGTTGGTAAGCCGGTGGCTCGTCAAAATGAGGCTAATGAACGCTTGGTCGGAGATAGACAAAGTGGTTTGACTTAGGGAGGGGGAGGAAGTGTTCCCTGGAAAATGAGCCCCCTTCAAATTTTGGAGGGAAAAGCTTATATACCTCCCTCAAGATTGAATCATGATCCAATGGCTAGAATTTAATCTCTTAAGAGCTAAGGAATATTCTTGATGGCTAATCAATTATGTGATTTGCTAAAAATTAGTCACATGGATAGCTAACTTATATTATTCAATGGCCAAGATGATGAATCTATTGGATGGCCAAGATTGGGTCTCTCTTGGACTGATGACTAACTAAAGGCATTTTGGTAATTTTAGCCTAGAGGGGCATTTTTGTAATTTCATACATGGGGGAAGGGGTTGGTTGGCCAGAAGGGTGGCTGATTGCAAATGGCAAGAACTTGGCTTAAAAATGGGCGAAATCCAACCATTTCTCGTTGGTAGGTGAGCTCACGTTGGTAACAACAATCTGGTTGGTTTGAAATGGTTTGGAACAGTTCAGCTTTTTTTTTTTTTCTATCGAAAGAAAATTGTATTCATTACTCAAAAGGATGTAGAAGTACATAGTCTTCATAACAAAATAAATTGAAACAGAGCATGAATATTGAAAAATAAAGCCAAATCCAGAACCCAAGGAGGATTGATGGAGCAATTGCAAAGTTAAGCACAAACTTGTTCCACATAAATAGATCTGTCAAATAAAATTGGCGACCGATTATCGGATCTCATGTTTTTATCATTGATGAGCACACACTGAAAATTCCTTTTTCAATAATTACAACGTTGCCAGTTGGCGGTGCGCACCTAGGTTCGGCTTCCTCTACACTATTGTTGTACGGTAACAACCATAATAGGTTAAATAAACACAGGTCTAACATGTGGAGGATCAAATCTTTGCCAAAACTTCTGCAATCATCATTGAGACTAGAGGCAGAAAACCTGTACACGAATAGAACAGAGGGGCATAGAATCCCCAAAAGCATATTTATTAAACTCCCAAATCTAGATCAGGAGAGGATATTACCCAAATCTAGAACTAGATTGAGAGAGTTCAAACTCTCAAATCAAGAACTAGATTGGGAGAAAAGAACTTCCAAATCTAAATTGGGAGAGAAAAAAGTAAGAAAAGAACAAAAAATGCAAACGAAATCAACAAAAGAGAGAGGGGAGGGTGAGACTAGCTCAAACCCTCCCCCATAGTTGAAGGTTGAAGAAGATGATGGGAAAAGAGAAAGAAGAGAGAAAAAAGACTTTTCAGCTCCCACTCGTAAGAGGCGTATTCTTTGACGGTTTGGCTAGTTCTCTAGCCAAGGATTGATCCAATTAGGTCACTAATTGTAAAGAATTATCAATTAATGAAGAAATTTACCAAATTGAGAAGAAACGACCTACATTTGCTCAAATTGAATTAGTTAAACACCTTGACAAAATCGAATCTGACTGCCTCGTCTTGGTTGAAGCCGTCCGGGATCCCATATCGACGCCGTGGGAAGCTCGAGCGTTGTTTGCAGAAAGCGCCACCCTACTCCCCTGTTTCCCTAACCTTCGCATTACGCAATGCAGGAGAGAAGCAAATTTTGTTGCTGATTGGGTTGCGAATGCCCATCGTTGTGGCACCTTATCCCCAAACTGGGTTGTGTCCCCTCCCCAAATACTTTTGGACCTTGTATGCTCTAAAGCCCTAGCACAGGGGGGTTGTTCTGTTTCTATGACTTGAATGAAATCATCTATTTACGACCAAAAAAAAAAAAAAAAAAACACCTTGACAAAATTGCAATTGACTTATTTTGGTCTAATTACCTCATGGATGACATCAATAGCATTTTGGTTTAATGGCCGCACAAATTTGGAATTTTTTATCAATTAATGCAACGTTTGTAATTCTTATCCCCAATTATCATATTGATCGCAATTGAATTCAATTGACTTAACAAGAAATCAATTGGTTCAATCAATTGAACTCAAAACACTCTAACGCACCCATATTGACTTTGATATGATGTCACGAATTAAACTTCAAATAGAAATTGAAGTTTAATTGTCAAATTGGACGTTAATTAGTATTAAACCCTAGCTTAGAATGGGTCAACTTGAATTACACCAATTAAAGCACATTAACTTGAATTTGCAATGCTCAACTAAGCTACATCGATCAAATCAAGATGTTCCCATGTGAATTTGCCAATATTGATGCTGAATTTGAATTACCACTAATGAAATGAGCTCATTAAAGGTATAATTGCTTAAACCATGAAGAATCGATCAG
Source organism: Eucalyptus globulus (assembly GCA_014182545.1). NCBI lineage: Eukaryota > Viridiplantae > Streptophyta > Magnoliopsida > Myrtales > Myrtaceae > Eucalyptus > Eucalyptus globulus. The sequence goes on from JABKBK010000018.1 coordinate 131,885, forward strand.
GGCCTGATTAGGACTAATATTGGAAATTTTTATCCCAAATGAAGAATTCCAAAATTGGTTCGATGTTTGGATGTAGAATAACCTCTAGATCAAATGTTGTGAAGAAAGTTATACTAAAATATGACTAGAAACAAAGTAATTTCATTTTTGTTTGATTTCGAACCTAAATCCATAAAAATTGAAAAACTAGTTTGTTAACCAATTTTTATGAAATTTTCAATGCCAAATCAAATTGAAGTAAAAATAAAATGATTTTAAGGTTTTCAAATTTTTCTTTTTCTTTTTTGTTGTCGAAGGGTTTACTTTTTAGTGATTAATCACTAAAATGCCAATTAATAGATCAAACTTTAATTTTTTTTTTTTTTTTAAATTCCATGCCAAAGTGAAATTGAGGCTATTTTAAGACTTTTTGTACAAAAAAAAAATCAAATCAACTTAGGGTTGACTTTTGGTCAAAAGGTTGAGTAAAAAGTCAACTCATTGATTTTTTGGGATTTTTATAAAAATGAAAGGAAATGAGGTGCAATTGAAGGGCCAATGCGAAAGAAATGTAAAACGACTATTTTTTAATGAGAAATGAGTTCTGTCGTGATCAAAAACCCTAATCCAAAGTTTTTTTTACTTTTAGTGACGCATTAGCTAAAAATCATGTATCAAGTAGTGGAATAATCAGACATTTTATCTAAGGGCAAAAGTCACAAAAAAAAAAAACCCTAGACTATTCCTATTGTGACACATTTATCCGAAAATTTTTATGTGACATCCAAAACTCTAAAATTGTATTTGTGTAGTACATTTATCCTATCAATTGTCACGACTCGACCTCACGTGCTAATGAAGATGGGTAAAGGTTGAGTTTAGAAGTACTTGACCATGGGAATTCTCTTGTGGCTCGCAATCACAAAAGGACGTCATCATCTCACCTTTTAGGGACAAAAATTTGTAAAGTTCACTCAATCATGGTCACGAGCTCTCCCAAACTCGTAGCTCGTGTGATAGCGGAAGGTGTCGTGACCCTACCTCGATGTCACGACACATCTTGATCAACTATTTTGAGGTTGAAAGGAAACCGAACATAAATGTGGATTTTAGGGTATTTTCACGATCATGATAGCCCTCTCGAGATATACATCCACCAAAGCTGGCACACTTCATCTTTATCGGCTTCAATATCTCAAGTATGCTAAATCATAACACGTGAACCTTTCGTAAAGTCCATACCCCTCACGACGGGTTCATTTAAACAATCTAGTTATTTTTAGACAACCTAAAATAGGACAAGAGTTGCCATTAGCCTTGTTTTTTAGGGGTCGGCTAGAAAACCCAATTGAGGGTCGAGAGTGGTCCATCAATTTCTACACTACCCGTTATCTAGGTTCGGGGACTTGGGTTATGCTAACATTCTATTAGCGCCAGTTCAGTACCTTACATTATGTTGTGTTTACCTAAGGTGTCTAGGCATTTCTTTTTACTTTTTTTGGATCGTTTATCCTAAACTAGGTGATCATTCGTGGTTGATCATTTTCGTGCTATTCTATGTCTAAGAAACATGAAAAGAAGACAATTAATTAAATTGAAAGTGTGAGACAGTAATTAAACAACCAAGGAAAGCAGTAAATTTATCATGCAATCCTAAGAAAGATTTAAAAGAAAAAAGAAAAAGAGAAACATAATGAAAGGACAGGAAAGAAAGAACCCGCAACTCATCGGGCTTTTATACAAACAAGAAGAACCTGAGACATATGTCGGAGATGAATGGGACAAAGGTATAGTCGAAATAGACATCGACCTTTTGCCATCTATGCGTAGTCTTCATCTTCGGGATCCTAATCTAAACTTAGTCTAAGAACTATGACTAGGTGCATATAATGGAAAGAAACAAGTACATACGTCAAAACAACCAAAAACACGACATAGGGTCAAGATCAATCAATCAAAAGAAGTGGAGTTCAATAATCAATCAAATTTGGGCCTTGGGGTCGGCTTTTGCAGTTTATGCATAGGTCCCTTTAGACACCTACACGATTCATTTTATGACTTACAGTCATTATTGACCAATTGTATTATCGCATGGCCAATAATACTTGTAAGTCCCTAACAAGGTGTTCTATGTTATTCCCAAGATTAATCCTTCAAGATCATGCATCAATCCTATCATACATCTAGAAGTCACATGCACGAGCATGAATTAAACACATAGGTAGGTTTTTTGGACCCTATTTCTAAACCAATCAAACAAAGAAGTGAACTATCGGCTATGTAGCACCAACACGGACATGCGACACGTGACACAACACGACACGACATGTCATTTTTCAAAAAGTAGAGAATTCTGACACATTTCGACACGTTATATATTAAATATATATTTATATATAAATGCATAAATAACTAAATAATAATAAAAAGAGCCTAGAAATAATCTATACTAAAACATTAATCATACATTTATTAATATCATTCATTGTTTTAATTTAACAAATTCAACTACATTCCATTGCAATAGTCCATAAAACTTAGAGGAAAAAACAAGTAATCCACATTCCACCATTAAATTTAAGATTTAAGAATAAGAAAAAAATCAATATTTCACTATCAAATATAATAAAAAGTCATTCATCCACATTATCCACTTCTTTTAAAAAATAACAAACTCCATCTCCGGCTCATCAAGTGAAAGGCTTGCAATTTCAAGCACCCCAATATCTTCAAACGTGTCAAATGCATCTCCGTCAATATCCCACATCTTGGTCTCTCCTTTTGTGTATTGTGGGCCTTTTCTTGATAGAAGACGAAGGTTGCTATGAATGAAAACAAAATCTTCTGCGAGTTTTGGGGTCATCTTATTTATTCTTACCGAGTGTACAAATGAGTAATTACTCCAATTTCTCTCAACACATGATAAAGAAGAAGGTTGTGCAAGAAGCTTTAAGGCTATACTTTGAACCATCGGTTAACATGCACCATGATTAACCCACCAAGCCTTAGGATCCATAGAATACGGATTTTGAATGGAATCAAAATCTCTAAAATCCCCATTTTTGCTCGTAAAATCTACATACTCTAAATTCACCTTGTTGCGCTCATCCAAGTTAGGAAAGTATTTCCTAGAGAATTTTAGTCTTTCTTGGTTGATCTCCTTATTCTTGTATGGAGAAACTCGAGTAGGATATTCATTGAGCCATTAATCACTATATTACTTTTATTTAATAAAATAAAATAAAAATAGAAAAAAATAAATAAGAGTATTATTATATTTATGTCAAAGAAATAATAACTACTAAAGTAATAATCTCATACATACTTGGGATTTAAAGCATGTGCCAAATGATGAAGTGGAGTGTTCCTTGTCCAACGATCCACGAGAATTGTATGAACCACCTCATAAAATATGGACTCCTCATCTAGCCTTTTCACTTCTTGTGCATATATAACTTTTTTCACTTTTCGATCATTGAACGGCACATATTAGTGAAGACAAGGCTTATCAGTGTCACAAATTCTAAGCATGTCATGAATAGAAGCCGTGAAGGAAAGTATATAATCAATTGAATCCCACCAAAAATCATCCAACACATTCTCCTTGACAAACTTAGTTTTTCCTTGATTATCATATTGATAGATATTCCATTTGCCACAAATCACCATATTTTGAAGACCATTTTTTATTAACTTGAATTTCTTAAGCATCACAATCATTGAAGCAAAGCGTGTATCCGCTACGGAAAGCAACTTCAAGCTAACAAACTCTTTGTATATTGCTAATCTCATGGAATGATTCATGATGAAATGTTTGATTTGCATAACTTCCTTAATAATATATGAAATCCAACTACATTCCTCATAAACTATTTGATTGGTCTCCGTATTTTTTATGGCACAAATTTTCTTCAAAGCTAGATTAAGGGTGTGTACCACACAAGGCGTCCACATAATGGATAGAAATTCTTGCTCAATGAGTTGTCCCGTGCCCTTACAATTTGAAGCATTATTCGTAATTACTTGGATAACATTCTCATGCCCAATTTCATTGATAAATTCTTTCAACAAGTTAAAAATGAAATGCATATTCTTTGTTTCTCCCGAACAATCAACTATTTTATAAACATTGGTTTTCCATTTGATACCGCCATAAAATTAATAAGCGGTCTTCTTTATGAGTCGCTTCATCCATCACTCGCAATACTTACACCATTCTCCTTTCACATGTTTTTAATAGGTGCACACAACCTATCAATATTTGCCTTCTCTTTTTGCAACAAAATGATTTTCAACAAATTATATTTCGATGGTACATACCTTGCAATATTATGATTAGTGGCATAAGTGAAAACGGATTGAAAATAAGGGTTTCTTACTAGGTTAAACGGCAAGTCCACCAAATAGAACAACCTAGTAATCTCACAATCTAATGTTCCCGTTAAGTCATATTAAATGCATTCTCAAGTGATTTTCCACTCCCACGTCCAACTTTCCTTTTTGGAGTTAAATGATGAATCCATTCCATCACCACTGCCACTAAGTGAAAAACTAGAAATGGGCAAAAGTACATTTTTAGGTGCAATATTTATTAATTTAGTATTGACCTCTTTCTCTAATCTTTCCATCTCCAAAAGATCCTCCCTTTTTTTTCCTACTTTTGTGCATTTTCCAATTCCTTTTCCACTTACCATCAACAAATGGACCCTCACTCTTGTGTATGAACTCCTAAAATCTTTTTGACAAAAATTGCTTCTCCTAGACAAGTTTCCCCCTACATCACTATGATTAACTAACTTGGTAACATACCTCCAAGATGGTTGTTTTACAACTTCATTGCTAGAGGTAAGTGGTTGTGTACTTGAAGTACTACTAGCCATTCTTGAACTTGAAGACATTCTACAAAAAAAAAAAAAACAAAGCAATTACAAAAACTGTAAGTTTAATATATACTACAAGTAAATGCAATGGCAAAAAAGCAAAAATAATTCATAACAAATAGAAAGATGTAAAAGAATTCAATAACCTAGATGTACTAAAAAAATAAGCATGTTGTTATCAATTGCTACAAGGTTTTTTAGCTAAAGTTAACTAAGGAAGATTGGTACCAACTAGAAGACCGTTGCGGGAAGCAACTAGAAGGATGCGCCAGCAATGACCAGCGACAAATAATAGAGATGATGGCATAACAGCAGCAGCGAACAGCAGCAAAATAACGACGAATAACAACGGACAACAACAAATAACAGCGAACAACGAGTAGCAGTAAATAGCAAAGATGAACAACAGAAATTGATGATGAACAACAGTAATATAGCAGCGAACGACAGCGAATAACAGCGAACAACAGCTGTTTCTAGAATCTAATCAACAATCTACTCCAATGTAGTATACATTGTAAGAGTTAAATGAATAGATGCCTAACTAGCTGTATTAGTCCATTTAAGCCACACACAAGTAGAGATAAACCATACTTAAAGAAAAGATTACCTCACCTTGCAATAATGAAAGACAAAACAGAAAAAATAAGCAATCCTACCATAGAAACTTAGGCATCCCTACCTTTAGACCAAGTTGAGATAGCAAATTATTTCTGTCGACAGCAGCGACAACAACGCACATAGCTCCACTCATTGTTGATCTAACCAACAACCCCCCACAAAATCACGCAAGCCACTCGTTCCAGATCAAGAATTGAATCACAATCACCTACTACAACCAAACAAGCCCTTGCAAAAGGGTATGACAAAGTTCACTTCATTAGCCAATATGGGTAAGACCCATCCAACCTAATCTCTACAAAAACCTAGAAGAAATATTGAAAAACAAACAGTTGGAAGGCAGGCAGCAGAAATCAGGCGAACTCAGGTGTTTTGGTCCTATGTGAGAAAAAGTACAGTGGTCTTTAAGATACCTTAGGTCTTTAAGTGCAAATTCCTAAATTGGACTATAGTTGCAAGACACTAGTTTCGAGGACAATAAGTATGAAACATCTAAAAAAATCATTATAATTGAAATTGATGGATGTTGACACGTGATATTTAGTTGACATGTCATTAAAAGGTAAAAAATTGATATTTAGGTTTTTGATCGCGATGAAGCCCCATCTCTCAACCAAAAAGTGTCGTTTTTCATTTATTTCTTTTGCATTGTCGTTTTTAAGTAATTTCTAGCTCATTTTTAAGAAAAAAAAAAACTTGAAAAGTCAAATGGTTGACTTTTGAGTTGACTTTTCAGTCAACCCTTTGACCAAAAGTCAACCCCAGGTCTTTAAGATACTCAGGTTTAACTCAGGTGTTTTGGTCCTATGTGAGAACAAGTACAATGGTCTTTAAGATACCTTAGGTCTTTAAGTGCAAATTCCTAAATTGGACTATAGTTGCAAGACACTAGTTTCGAGGACAATAAGTATGAAATAGCTAAAAATATCATTATAATTGAAATTGATGGATGTTGACACGTGATATTTAGTTGACATGTCATTAAAATGTAAAAATTGAGATTTAGGTTTTTGATCACGATGAAGCCCCATCTCTCGACCAAAAGTGTCGTTTTTTTATTTATTTCTTTTGCATTGTCGTTTTTAAGTAATTTCTAGCTCATTTTTTAGAAAATAACTCGAAAAGTTAAATGATTGACTTTCAAGTTGACTTTTTTTAGTCAACTTTGACAAAAGTCAACCCCAGGTCAAAAATTGACGTTTTACCCATAAGATTCCATTTAGTTTTAATTTTACTTTTGTCAAATCAATTTGTTGAAAATTCAAAGATTTGACCAAAAAATCGACCTTTTAGGAAAAGTTAACTAAATGGTTGACTTTTGGTCAAACCTTTGACAAAAGAAAAGAATAAATAATACACAAATACATTTCTTTAAATGCCAATTTGATTTTTGTGTCAAAAATTTCAAAAAATTCGATTAAGAACCTTGATTTTTGAATTTTTGAATTTTAGGTTTTGAATCGACCAAAAATAAGATTACTTTTATTCTAGTCATAATTAGCAATAGTTCCTTTTCTAACATTTGGTTTAGAGACTATCTGAAATCTACTTGAGCATTCAATTTCGCGATTTATTGACTCAAAATGAGAATTTTCGTTTTGAGCCCTAATTAGGAGGCCAAAATTCATCCTTCATAATTTGCGACGGACGATTGTTTCTCACTCAATTTCTTAAGATAAATTCAAATCTAAAATTGATTTTGTGAAATTCACACTATAACTCATCAATTTGAAGAATGTTATCCTCCCAAGCATGAGAAAATCAAGCAATTAAGTTTCAATCGATAAAATTCGAATTGTCCCATCATAGCTATGGTTTAATTTCATGAATGTAGGTCTAATTTTAAAATTAGGCGTAAATTCATTTTTGACCTAAGCTCGGACACCTCAATTCAAGGTCAATTTGAATATGGTAAGTGATCTTACATATGGGAAGCTCATTAGATAGGGCAATTGTGATACTAATTGAGTTCAATTTTAATTAATTTGCAATTTTGTCAATTGATTGAAAATTTTACCATTTTAGCCCTTTAGCCCAATTCAAAGCACCTACGGCTTTGACTCATTGTTTTTCACGATAATCATTCAATTAGGTTAATAAAAGACCCCTAGATCATGTTCATAAGGTTTGATTAGCTTAATTGTATCTTAATTGGCATATTTTATCTTAAAAAGGATAAAATTCATTTTCAATTTGGTCATTTAGGGACTAAATTGTATAAATTTTAGATCCACAGGGGTCCTAAGTGGACAAAATAGCCAGAACTGAACCAAACCGATCAAGACTAGTTAAAATCTGGTCGAACCGGACCGAACCGATCTGACTGGCCGTCGGTGGGATTGGCCGGTTCAGGTCCTTTTCGGCCGGTTCTTGACCTACAGAGACCGGTTCTGGAATCCTCTCAATGCCAATTTCACTTTACACCTTCAATTTCCCAAAATTTTACAAATTAATCATTGAATTTAATCAAATTGCAAATTAACCCATAATTGGACATTTTGATACAATTCCCGATTTTGGCTTGGCTTTTTGCAAATCAAATCCACTAGCTCAATTACCTAACAACTTAAGATCGTGATGGAGCCTTCGAAATTGATTTTTGACCGTTGGATTGAAATTGCGATCGTCGGATCGAACCGACGGCTGAAATTGCTTTATTTGGGGGTATATAAATGAATTTTCCCTCCATTTCTACGGGGACCTCTTCATTCTACACGACATGTTGTCTTTCTAGAGGCTTCTCTCTCTATTTCTCTTTGTTTTTTTGGCGCCAAAACCTTCAACCCTTATGCCTTTCTCTTTCTCTCTCTCGAACCGCCGTTGGTTTAGCCCTTCACCGGCACTTGCTGCCAACAATCACTTCACAGTATTTCTTCTCCACTCGCAAGTTTGGATTACTGAAAAGCCGTTAGTAAATCTAGATCGACAATCTTCTAGCCGGTGCTTCAAGAACTAGCACTAGAGCCAATCATTTTCTTGATTAGTTCAATTGGTTGAGTCGGCAGCCATTGCCAGTGTTCCCTATGGCCGAGTGCTCCCGATTGATGCTCTAGAGGATGTTCGACTTCACAGTGGTCGAGGACAGCTTGAAGGATCACCAGAATAGCTGTGGTGATCATCTTCCTTCTAGAAGTGCGAAGACTGATCCAAATCCGGACCGGTTTTGGTTTCAACCGCTGGACCAGTAGTCCAGCTAGCTTCGTGACGATTTGATCTACATATTTAAAGATTGAAGATTGATCCGGAGGCTTGATTTGATTGATCGCGATGGAAATTAGTGAAAATCGCAACGAAGATAACGATCTCGGTCTTGAACCTTGTGAAGCGAGGCCAGATTAGCTGGCCGGGGCTAGGGTTCAATATTAGTGATATATGCTCATAGATGATTTTGCTAAAGTTTGAATGTGATTGATTGAATGGGTGTGGATGATTGTGTTTGATTAGTCTTAAATCTGCAATTTCGTAGCCTTATGACTGACTTACTGTTTTTACCAAAACGAGATCTGAAACAACCGCGTTTTAACTTGAGTCCTCTTAGGATTAGATAATAGACATCCTGAGCTTTGAAAAGGTAGGTCGAACTCCCCAATCAAGCATCGTTTGACTCTCGAAAAAATCTCCAAAGATGAGAGATTTGGCTGTAGTTTAGTTGGATTTTCGGTTCTGTTTTTGCTGCAAAATGAGACTTTATTATTTTTGTGTAGCCCCCTGTGATGATTTTTGGATAATATTTCCTACATGAGTTTTGTTCCAAATTTTTTTTTGCACATCTTGTAATTTTTTTCATGATTTTTGGATGTGTTTAACTAGATCAGATCTACTTAGATCCAAGCCTAGGTCAATCTATTCGGTATTGATCTTTGCTTTTGCCTTTTTTGTACTGATTTTTCTGTTGAGTTCTAGGATAAATTTCCATCATTAAATTTTCTCATATTAGTGTTGTCCATGTCTTGTATTTTTTTTTTCAAAATTTATAGACATGTTTAGTTAGGTCAAAATTGCTTTGATTTGGATATAGGACAGTTTGCCCTGCATTGGTCTGAATTCTATTATGGTAAAATTGAGTCTGCAAATGAACTTGTTTGGTCTCAAATTCTTCATGAAAGTTGAAATGAATGATGTACATGGTCAATTGATGCATTCTTTGCAAGGTCTTTATGTTGGTAAAGTGAGTCAATTGCATGCATTAGGATAAAAGGCACTACAGCAATATAGCTAGGCATATAGTTTGTCGATTTTGCTAGTTTTTCCATGACTCATATGATCTTAATGGAGTTTTGAACTCTTAACAAAAAATCTTCATCATCGCATGCGCTGTATGTGAGATTTTTAGTAGAATTTATGCATGTCTTGAGAATAGCTGAAATCATGCTTGGTCTGTAAATTTAATGCTGAAATAAAACCTTGTCATATGTGCACTTTTTTATGCTTGTTTGAGTCATCTGGAGACCAAATCTTACGATTATGCCTTCTTAATGATTGAACCGCATGTTGCAAAGTTTGTATATATGTTTAGATCATGTCCTTTGAGTATCATCTTGTACATTAAATTTGTCTCACAAAAGTGTTCATCACACTTAGGATTCCCAAGCATACCATTAGGAATCATGAATCATTTTGTAATGTCATTTAAATTGTATGACATTTTGCATGCCACCTTAGGATTAGATGATTATTGTCACGACCAAATGTTTTCGGGAGTGAATCACCTATGGTTTGGCTAATGGATTACTAAGTCTTTAAGCTTAGCTCGGGCCCTCCCAAACCCATACCAATTCGCGACTTAGGTTTGAATTCTTAACATGCAAATGATTTTCAATCAGGAGTAGCCACTAATCTATTTTTGGTGGGTCGATTAGAAACCCAAGTAAAGTAACGGGAGATTTACTTTACTCCTACGAACCAGAGATTTAAGAATTCGGGGACTTGGTTACACCAGACTATCCTAGTGCCCTTTCGGTATCTTTTTATTTCATTTTCAAAAAAAAATGTTTGGCAATTAAATTGATTTTAATTTAACTTCATAATATGTGAGGTGATCATACGTGTGCGCATACCACCAATTTAACACTCAAGAAAACACTTAAATAATGCAGGACTTACCTCAAAGCAACGAAAGCATCTGCGGTGTTAAATTAAAATTCATATCAACAACCTTAGATATGATTTCTAATTAACACGCAATTACCTAATTTTTTTTTTCTCTTTTCTCAATGAAAATCATGCGATGCATGCTAATAATCTAATATGACATGGCAGCATGACCTAAACTATATGACATGAAGAAATGCAATAATTAAATGCAATCTAAATGATCTAATTCTAATGACATGCAATGACATACAAAATTATTTAAACTAAAATGACATGCGACATACAATTTAATATGCGAGCTATATGTCACGCAACATTTATTAAATGACCTAATCTAATGACGGACAATTTCTAATTAGAAATGAACCTAACAATAATCACTAAAATGACGTGCATTTCATGGACTTAATTCTATATGACATGGACATTTTTCTTTTCTTAACAAAACATGCAATTTATCTAGGAGAGATTATCTACCTATAATTGATAAACATGCAATCCTAACATGCAATGACGTGCAAAGAATGCCCTAATTCAACATGATATATACATGATGATTTTTTTTTTTGAGTTTTTATATTAATTTCGAAATTAAAATTTCATATGCAATTCAAATAATAATAAAACTAACAACCTAAATGAATGCATTTTTTTGTTTTTTTTAAATATTTTCCTAAATTCGGAATAAAATCTCTATTCTAGATATGCAAGATAACAATAAATATTCCAAAACAAACTGAATCATAATTCAAATATTTTTCAGATTTTTTAGTGGTTTTTAAAAAAAACAAGCAATTATCCACTAAACATTGAATCTAAACAATCAAGATATTCAATCAAATAAATGATTAAAATAATCGAAAAAATAACATGTTGTCTCACAGGTCAAATTAACGATTATCTTAACCCTAATTATCACAACAAAAAAATCAAAATAACTAAAAATCTTATTCGAATTCTTACGGATCAAATTAATAGTTATATTGATTCAACACTTAAAATATTATCGACAAACCCCAAGAATTAATATAATTAAAAAATGACCCAACATTTTACGGGTCAGATTAATAATTACAATAATTTTAGGGATAACTCCTACGAGTAATGCTTACAATATTCATACCCTAAAAGTCAACTCACAATATTCAAACTTAAAAAATAATAATAAAGCTAACTAAAAGTAAAGTAAAATAAAAGAAATAAAAGAAAAATAAACAACCTAAGGAAAATGCAGGGGCAGCCAATTCGTCAACACCAAGCAGGGAGTTTGGATCGCCGGCGTTCGGGGCTCCGGCGAGGTGAATCACCGGTGCGGCTGGATGGTGACGGCTCAACTCGGCTCGGGCAGAGGTGGAGCAAGGCGGACAGGCGATTGCTGTGGCGTGCGTTCGCTCGGGCGTGAGATGCGCTGCTCGGGCTGCCGGGGAGACGAGAGCAGCGACGGTGTGGGCTCCGGCGGCGTCGGGACGCGACAGGGACAGCGGCACGGCGTCGGCTGGGCGGGGATGCCAGGACTTCTGGTGCTGCAGATCGGCGACGGTAAGGCGAAGCAAAGGCGTTTGGGTCGCGGCTGTTGCGAGGGTCTCAAATCCGTCGGCGTCGGGCTTCACGGACGGCGAGCGAAGGCGAGATCTGCTGAGCAATCGCGGGCGAGTGGCAGAACAGCGCAGGAGCGGCGTCGGCAGGGGGAGTCGCGGACAACTGGGCTGGTGTCGCGGTTTGCTCGCGAAGGAGGCGCGGCGAAGCTCGGCGTCGTGGTGGCGCGGGTCGTCGGGGCTCGTGGACGGAGACCAGCAGCTACGTCGGCGCAGGGAAGGCGGCTCGGCTGTAGCACGGCTTGGGCCTGCTCGCGGAGGGTGGAGCGTCAGGGCTTCAGGTCGTAGGGGCAGGGGCGCTGACCGAGGCGGAGGCGCGCGACGGATCGGCGACCGGCTCCGGCGTCGGGACTGGTTGCGACCGCAGGGAGCGGCTCGGCGTCAGGTCATCACTGGAGATGCGGCGCCGGCATGGCGGTGAAGGTGGCTTGGTGGGCGGCCAGCCAACGGGGAGGAAACGTTGAAGAAGATGATGAATAGTGCTAGGATTTCTCTCTTATTTTTTTTTTTTTTTCTCTCCCGTTGCACGTCCCTTCTACTCTGCCCCTCTCTCACGTCACTCTCCTGTTCTGCTTTTTCCTCCTGCAAAAACCGGTCAAAATCCCCCCTTTTCTTTCTCTCTTTCACTTTTTGACTTTTTGATTTCTTTTTCTTCGAATCGAGAGAAGCCCCCCATCCTCTCACCTTACACGATTGCTTTTATAGATAAAAATAGGTGATCTTCATAGAATATTTTATCTCACTTTTTCCAATATACATGAAGATAATCTATAACCTCCCGATAACAAAAATCTTTTTATTTTCCTTATCTCCTAAATATTATATACTGATTTTTAAAGATAAGATCACAATCCTATCATTATTTCAAATCTCAATTTCAGAAAATTGGCTCGAGCTAACTTGTAGTCTTTATGGGCTTAGTCCGATCAATTTGAATCCATCCGCACCGGTCCAATAAATAAAATGCCAATTAAAATAAAATGCACCTAAATCTATATGCTATGTAATTAATATTTTTTTTGATAAAATTAAACCCTAATTTTAATGACTAAACGGGCCATTAAAATTTAGGTGTCAACAATTATCCAAACTTTCTGTTGCATCCAGTCCTAAGTCTTATGTGATTTCTCTTCATACCGTTGTGCATTCTTTGAGTGATTTTGAGGTTTTCTAATGAATGCTCGTGTTCTGTTTCCTTAGTTACTGATGCACACACCTTTAGAGATCTCGATCATAGGGTACCAAATTGACTTAGTTTGGGCTCGAGCTTTTCTAGGAAGATGTAAGACACATTTAGAGGTTTTTGATGCTGCTGATTTCATATAGATCGCTCATCATTTAGACCACTTTTCCATTTTTTCAAAACTAGATTAGAATCTGGACAAGGGACCAAATTTGGACCCCTGTCCTAACCCCTGTTTGGATAGATCTTTGATATTGTTCCATATTTTTCTATTTGGAATCTGCACTTGGCCTCTTAATGAAACTTGCTTGTCATCATGTTGGTTATGTTGTGTGTAAATTTGATGATTTTTAGACCTGTTTTGATAGGACAAATCCTCATGACATTAGCTGAATGTCCTGTTGTTTTGACATATTTCTGATGTGTTGTTTCTTGTTGTTTAATTTTGTAAAATCATGTGTAGATTGTTTAAGAAAACCTTTTTCATAAAAGTTGTTTATGATCATGTCATGCATGTTAGGGAATTTTGTCATTACCAAATTGTCATTATGTATTGCCCAATTTTGCTGTCTTTGCATGTTTGCTCCGGAATTTCCTAACATAAACTTGATTGTGATCATTTAGGTAAGTGTCCTAGGTTAGTTTGTGCATGAACTTAGGTCACACCATCTTCATGAAAGTGGTTTCAAATACCTCGATATTCATTGTTAAATGATCTTGGACATGTATTCTTCCCAAATTAAAATTTTAAATGCTTTGGTTCATGTGACGTTTCTCGAAATTGAATTTTCAAAACTTGATTTGGTTTAAAGAAAAGTCGGGATTTCGGTCATATTCAAAATGCCTGCGACGCTTGTGAATGCATTTTTGCAAGTTCCAAGCTAGCCTTGGCAATGGAATGTGCTCCATAGTTTTGACATTCTTTAATCCTAAATGTTTCCAAATTTTTCCGAACTTTGATTTAGACAATTGCGAAAGTCATGGTTTTCATTGTATTCAAAATGCCTAAGATGCTTGTGAATGTATTTTTGCGAGTTCCAAGCTAGCCTTGGCAATTAAATGCCTTCCATAGCTGAGATGCCGCTTTGTCTCAAAATTTTCGTTGACAATTTCAAACCTTCACATCAAATGTGCCTCCCATGCATTAAATCCTGTCATGTGTTAGAAATTGCCTGTGTTTGTGATTGGTGCATGCCCTTGGTAATAAGTGACCGCCGACAGTTCACTTTCTTGCTTGATTGGTTGAGAAATAAGGTCAAAAAGACTTGCATGCATGTTTAAATTTCTACAATGCATGTGACTTTTAGATGAATGGTAGGGTCGATGCATGATATCGAGAAAAAACCCTAGGATCACATAGATCACTTAGTTAAGAGACTTTTAAGCATTATTGGCCATGCAAGAACACAATTGGTCAATAATTGCTATAAGTCACAAAATGGATTAGGTGGATGTCTTAGTGGGACCCTCGCATGAAAGACAAAGGCCGACCCGAAGGCCCCAAAATTTGACCTTTGCGTTGAACTTTCTTTAAATGATTGATCTTGACATAATGTCGTGTTTTTGATTGTTTTGATGTGTATACTTGTTTATTTTCATTGTATGTACCTAGTTATAGATTTTTAGATTATGATTAGATTAGGACCTCGAAGATGAAGAAAGCACGAAGATGATGGAGGTCGATGTCCATTCCGACCATTATCATGTACTATTAATTTCCCCGACATATGTCTCGGGATCCATTTGTTGTATAAAGCCCGATGAGTTGCGGGTTTTCTCTCTTCCTCTTATCTTTTTTTCAATTGTGTTTCTCTTTTATATTTTATAGGATTGCATGGTAGATTTATTGCTTTCCTTGATTGTTTACTTATTGTTTCGAAATTTCAATTCCATTGATTGGTTTCTTTTCTTGTTTTTCTAGAAATAGAATAGTATGAAAATGACCAACCATGCATGATCGCTTAGTTTAGGACTAACGATAAAAAAAAATGTAAGAATAAATGCATGGACACGTTAGGAAAACACAACATACTATTTAGGTACCGAAAGGGTACTAATATAAATATTAGCGTAACCCAGGTCCCTAAACTTAAATATTTAGTTGCATTGGAATCGAAGAAACAATCCTGACCCTCGATTGGTTTTCTAGCTGACCCCCAAAACGAGGCTAGTGGCGACTCTCGTCTTATTTTTAGGTTGTCATAAACAACTAGACCGTATAAATAAACCCGTCACGTCGGATATGAGTTTCGATGAAATTCATCATGATTTAGCATACTCGATGTAGGAGTACCCTAAAGGATGAAGTGATGCCATCCTTATGGGCGAAGTGTACTATCAAGAGGGCTACCATGGTAAAGGTACCATTAAATCCAATATCTACATGCGACCTCTTAACCTGAGGTGTATCGCCCGTGTGGGTATGGATCACGACACTCCGCTGTCACGTGGGGTACGAGCTTGGGAGAGCTCGTGATCTCGTGGAGGGAACTCACAAGAGGCTTGATCCGAAAGGCGAAGTGATGACGTCTTTTGGAATGTGACCCGTGAGAGAACTCTTGTGATCAAGTACCCCTAAACCCGACTTTTCCCCATTGTCTCTCCTCCTGATGGTGAGGGATCGAGGATGATAAGATCGGATCGCGATAGGCTTGGCGACCCCACTGGGGACTGGTTACTAGATTAAAAGGACTTGAAGACATTTAAAAATAGTTGTTGTGTTTTAACTAACATGTCTCGTGTAGGATCGCCTGCATGTTAAAGTCGCATGGAAAATTAGGTTAGTCGCTAACCTCATGTTAAACGGTCTTGTAGGTGGGAGTTATAATGGGAGGCATGCTTGGAAAGCCTTTGTTTGTAGGTGGTGTAAGTGTATGAATGTATGAGGGTTTATATTTAAGTGCTGGATGTTTAAATTTAAATACATGTTTACAAGCGTTAGCACGACACTGCACGCACAACTGCAGTCTAAAACCTCGATCACCCAATTTAGGACCTTAGGAGGGTTCATTTCCTCAAAAACTTGAACCCTAACTTAATCCAATGGCATGTTCGGTGGCTTGGGAATCCCAAGGTACACCTTGTTAGTGGAGTTGATGACCCACTCCCCCTTGTGGGATTGACCGGTTTAATGTCGTATTACCCTTTAAGGGTGCTTCACTAATATCGCGCACTTCAAACAATCCCGTCAATCCTCAAGCTGGGGTTATATTGTATTGATTATCATGATGAAGTTATCGAGAAGAACCAAATTGACCATATCAAGGCCGTGATTCAAGCCACTATCGAAATTCGGTACTCCCATTCCTCCCTGGTCGCCATCGATGAAGCTGACTTGGAGGGAGAGATGACGACTCATCACGCTACCATCGATTACATATACTGTCAAGTAGAACATGAGCTTGAGGTTTAGTTGCCTGATATTCTCGAGCCTTAAGGTTTTCAACGAGCTCATATTGAGGAACAAGAATATAATTCCTTGATCGATAAGGAAGGCTTGGCCCATGATAACAAGTGTCTCCGCACAATCCCACCTAGTTATTCTTTTCTTATAAAGGGATTTCCTTCGTGTTTCTCTCCTTTCTATCGAGGTTTCCTTGTATTCATTTTCATATTACATGTAAAATCAAACCACTTTGTAAGCTTCAAGAATGCAAGGTTCTGTTTCCCTTTTAATTGTTCGATGAAATGAATAAAATTCATGAACATTTTCATGTAATTTTTAGAAAAAGGGCATTCTGATTAAGTATTTATCGTCGTTCCTTTTCAATTGTATAATTTATTTTGAAGAAATTTTGATGAGAGGATGTTATATGATACTGGGATCATATGCACCTCTTATCATTATATTTTTTTTGGGTAAAATGTAATAAATATATTGGGGAATGACCAACTGTACAAAAGATCACGGGCACCAAAAACTTACACTCAAGATGAGAAGACATTATGAGTGGAAGAATGCCGAGATATAAAAGCAACAACACACGGCAACCAGAACAAGGAAGCTAAAACAACAAGAAACAAGCACGGCATGAACAACCGGCTACCAAAACACAAGACACCTCGACCAGGGAAGAGAGAACACCACCGCTACAAAAGCAACAATAGTAGGAAATCATCTCCAAGTATCAACTGATCAAGGGGAGGCGTTTAAGGATCCCCAGAGAAAATAATTGGGTCAAAGCCCCAGCTGCACTGCAACCTTATGTTTCTAAAATTATCATCAACGTTCCTGAAGGTGATAGCCTTATCTCTGACCACTTTGAAAAGATAGTTCTTCATAGCCAGGACAGTAAGAGGCTGATCTCTAAAAAGGATGATGTTCTTGTTCATCCAAATAATATGACATAAGGCACCAAAGGAGAAGTGGGCAATGCATTTATAGAAATCATTGCCCATAAAAAAGGTGGTAGCTCAACGGAGATTCTCCCCCCAGGACTTGTTGCGCCAAGGCAAATTGCATCTAGCCGCCCAAAAGAAGGCAACTCCGACCGTGACACAACCACTAAAAAACATATGGTCAATGGAATCGGGCATATCATTTCAAAAAGCGCAGGAACCACCGTCAATTCTACCATATGGCAATAAGAGAGCTTGATTGGGAAGTCTGTGCTTAGCTATAATCTAAAGGTTTAGCTGGTACCGAGGCGTGACTGAACTATTCCAAACGAACGCATGCCAATGGACACGAGTCCTCTTTCGCCTAATGGCCTCCCAAGTCGTAGCTATCGTGAATCGGGCCACCGAGTTCTCCCTCCAACAAAAGCAGTCCGGGTCTTGAGAAAGGTTCAGGAGGGGGTCTCCCCATGATTCTAGCACCGTCAAGAGAGACTGCCCCACATCAGAAAAAAGATCTGCCATTGTAGCCTACCTAGAGAGCCCATAACTATAGATGAGTGAATTCAAAAAGATTAAGTTAAGAGAACCCCTAGGATGTCAATTATCAAACCAAAGCGAAACTGAGAGGCCATTCCCAATCCTCCAATAGAAGGTATTTTGAAACTCCCTCATGAGATTTAAGATTTTCTTCCATGCCCAGGAACAGAAGGTTGGTTTCTTAACGACCCAAAAGTTCCTACTTTTTAAGAAGGTGGAATGAACCCACCTGCACCATAATGCCTCTTTGTTTGTAAATAGGAGCCATACGTGCTTTAGCATGGTAGACTTGTTGCAATCTCGAAGCCTCCAGACACCAAGCCCTCCATCTTCTTTTGGGAGGCACACATCATCCCCGGCTACCTTAGCACCCCCTAAC
The DNA here is from genome assembly GCA_014182545.1 of Eucalyptus globulus. Lineage (NCBI taxonomy): Eukaryota > Viridiplantae > Streptophyta > Magnoliopsida > Myrtales > Myrtaceae > Eucalyptus > Eucalyptus globulus. The sequence goes on from JABKBK010000018.1 coordinate 150,491, forward strand.
CAATTACGGGCCTTTCCATAGGAATTGCCTAAGGATTTTCTCAATTTGGTCTAAAATAGCTGCGGGTAAAATAAATACACTCACCCAATAGGCTTGGATAGCATGAAGGACTTACCTGATAAGCTGAAGACGGCCAACGAAAGAAAAGAAGTGGTGCGTCCAAGATTGAACCCTCGTTGCAATGCAACTGACGAGAGTGCAACAATCCACCAAACTAAGCCTTGAAGTAATAATTGGAACCCCCAGATAGCACACCAGCAAGTTACCTTCATGAAAACCAAGCTCAAGGAGAATCTGATTCCTTAAAGAAGGCGAACCTCCAGCCAGGAAGATCTCGTTTTTGCTTGGATTAAGGATCAAACCACTCTAATCCAAGAAGGTTTGGAGGCCTTTTTGAGGAGAGCTATGGTAGTAAGATCAACCTTGCAAAACAGAAAGACTCATCCACAAAAAATAAATGTGAAAGACTCATCGCTTTGCATCTCCAGAAGAATTTAAACTCCGGCTTCGACAAGCACCTAAGAAGGATCCTTGACAGCACCTCCATAACCAAAGTAAATAAATAAAGAGAGATGGGATCACATTGACGAAGGCCACGACCACTCGTAAAGAACCCATTAAGCTCCCCATTCAAGGCTATAGAAAATTTAGGAGTGTGAACACAAGTCATAATAAGTCGAGTGATAAAATCAGGAAACCCAAAAGCCAAGGGAACTCTCTCTAGGAAGACCCAATCAACTGTGTCATAGGCTTTCCGGAAGTTCACCTTGATCACACACTTTGGCAAGTAAGGCTCAAGATGGAAACTGGAGAAGAGTTCCTAGGCCAACAAAATATTGTCTCTGATCCGCCTACCCTTCACAAAAGCACTTTGAAAGGGGCTAATCACACTCTTCAAAACTGTTACAACCTGATTAGCCAGCACCTTTGTAATACACTTGTATATAGTGTTGCAACAAGCAATGGGCCTGTAATCATCAACGGAAGTCGCATTAGACACTTTTGGGACCAACACTAACATTGTGTTATTGATCTCCCTTAAGAGCTTCCCAGAGGTGAAGAAGTCCATCACTACTACCATAACCGGCTGCCCAACCCCAATTTTTCTTAAAGAATTTGACCGTAAATCCATCCGCCCCAAGAGCCTTACCCCTAGCTAAAGAGAAAAGGGTATCCCAGATCTCCAATTCGGTAACCGGACGAGCAAGGAAGCTAATCTGATTGGCCGAAAGAGGGTACTGGATAACCTCACGAATATCTCCAACCGAAGGCCTACCGAGCTCCACATGCGTCGCTAGGAGGTCTTGGAAGTGCTCAACAAAACGTTGCTGAACCATCTGTGGCTCAGTAATTTGGATGCCCGAGGAATCTAGGACAAAAAGGATTATATTCCTCAATTACCTCTTATCATTATTTCATCTCAAGAAAATATAAAATTGACTAGGTTTTGTATTTTCGTGATTTCTTTTGACTTGTACTAATTCAAGTCATCTTCTTTCGAAAAGGTACTAAAAGACGGCTGAAAAGCGGTCTATCATACTTACTCACCACCAAACAAGAATGGAGAACGAAGATACCCGTGCTCGTGTTATTAGCATGGAGAACCAAATGGCGTAAATGATGGCGTTGTTAGCTTATCTCTCCAACCAAGTCAAAAACTTAACTCCTGTAGTTCCTCCTACCACGCCCTTTGATGTGCTGGTAGCAGAACCCGTTGGAAAAGGGCTTGCTGAAGAGGTTCCTACTACAACCCCGACAGTTATTGATTTAGAGGCTCTATCTAAGGAGACCCCAACTCCGTACTTTGATGAGGAAAGTTCAAGATGTCTCGCAAGGATTGAGGAACGTCTTTGCATGCTACAAGGCTATCAACTTTAGGGGTTCGATAAGCTGTCGCCTTTCGCCAAGGTTAAGGTCGCTAAATTCTACAAAGAGCCCGAGTTTATGAGGAAGTATGACATCATTGGATGCCTCAAGACCCACTTAAAGTACTATCTGGACAAGATGGCCTGTTACTCAGACAATCCTATGCTCCTGATTAACTCTTTTCAAGATAGCTTGGTTGGTCCTCCATTGACGTGGTTTATAGAGTTGGACTTAAAGAAGATCCATACTTGGGAGGATCTTGTCAACAAATTCCTCCAACAATATAAGTTCAACACCAAGATCGCTTCGACCCGAGAGGAATTGGTTCGGGTCAAGAAAAGGAGAACTGAAGCGTTCAAATGCTTAAAGGTGGAGAGCCACTGCATCTCAAGTAAAGCCACCCATATCTGAGAAGGAGGCTATGAAATTGATGCTTCAAGCCATGCCTTGAGATTTCTTCGAGAAAGAAAATGTACAACCACACCTATATCAACTTTGCGACATTTATGGAGTTAGGTGAACACATTGAGGGGATCATGCGTGAAGGAAGGTTGATTGAGACCACGAATCGTCCATATGCCCCAAAGAGAGATAAGGAATCAATTGTGGAGATTGCTTATATACAAAACTCCTCTTCTCAGAAAACGTACAATCATCAGGCTCATAAATCTACCGTGGAGATAGGGAGCTCTCCCGAAACTTTGAGCGCAAAGGAAAGGCCCTTCAAAGGCAATTTACTCCACTACCTAGACCCATGTCTCAGCCGCTTTCGATGCTAATTGAAAGTCATCTCGTGGCGAGAGAGATCTCGAGGGATAATCTACCAAAGTTCCTCGGGTTCAACCTTAATAAAACATGTGAATATCACATGGGAGAGAAAGGTCACCATGTAGATAACTGCTTTGTTCTCCGTTCCAAGATCCATAACTTGCTGGATAAGAAACTGCTCACCTTTAAGGATTCAATGCTGAATGTCCAACAAAATCCCCTTTCGAAACACTCTGAAGATGTCAGCATGATTTTTAGGGATGATGACAAGCATATACTCCTGATGGATATCCAAAAGTTAGAACATATCATGCCTTTTGTTGATTGCCAATTGGAAGGTGGCATCACTCGTTATGAAAAGATAGCTTGCTTAGCAAAACTAGCTAAGCTAGGAATTATCCAATATGAAGATGGTGAGCTCGCTCCGAGACAGATGTCTCTAGTTAAAGTTGATTTGTCGGGTGAGAATATAATCTCAAAAGTCATATAGAAGGCTAGGAACCCAAGTCAGTATGACACTCGAAAGGAGGATCGTCGAGCCTCGAAAAGCAAAACCCCTATGTACCAAGACTCAGGCACTGGAAGCGAGGATGAATATAAAGTTTCTCAAATGGACCGTGAGTTTGTTTGAAAAGCTCGTGAAAATGGTGAAGTTGTTGGTATCCTTGGCCAACTAAGTGGCAAATATGACTTTAAAGTGAAGTTCACACCACCACCAAGTTTCTTCATTGACGTGAAGGATATTGTCTTGAGCGGATGGGAAAATGAAGAAGACCTTACTTTAACTTTGCCGAATGATAAAGAAATCCATTCTGATGATGAGGAGAAGGATGAGTACAAAACTTTTCGCTGGGACCGTGAGTTCGTAAGGAAAGCCCGTGAGAGAGGTGAAGTACTTGACTTTATGGTCAAGTATACTCCTCCTCCAAGTTATTTCCGAAACCCCTAAGACATCGTCCCCAATGGATGAGGAGATGAATTCGAGGATGATTTCGTGGCTATGATTGAGCCTGTTGTGATTGATCTGACTAAGGAGAAAATCCCTCGTGGGACTAGTGCAACCAATAAGGGTGTTGTCGAAGTCAGCTCAATAATTTACAATTTTGGAGCCATGAAGATCTCAAGTGCGGGTTATGGACCCGTTGTGATTGAATTGGCATTGGAAGTTGGTGAGTGTTCTAATACCAAGGTGACTAATACTTATGATATTAAGGCGGTCCCTTGGAACTATAATATAAATGAAATTGACGTTGTCACCCGATATGGTCGAATCTACCCACCATGTGAAGGTGTGGAAAAGAAGGCCATAACTGATGAGGAAACTGAACAACTCCTCAAAACACTCAAGATAAGTGAAGCAGAAGTGATAGATCCATTGCGCAAGATGCTTGCGCAGATTTCCCTAATGGAGCTTTTCAATACCTCTGAAAAGCATAGAATTGCTCTCCTCAAAATCTTGAACGAAGTCCATGTGCCCGAGAACATTAGAGAGGTATAGTTGGAGGAGTTTGTGGGTGCTATACTTCTTAGAGATCAAATAACCTTCTTTGAGAAAGACCTCCTTCCTAAGGGCCAAACACACACTAAGGCACTATATGTGTCCGCTTAACATTTTGGGACTAGGATTTCGAGGCTCCTAGTCGATAATGGTTCCACCTTGAACATTTGCCCTTTATCCACCCTCCGTCAATTGGGGATAGGAATGGAAAATGTTTGCCTTCAAAAAATTCCCGTCTGAGCCTTCAACAGGATGAGAAAAGAATCAATAGGGGAAATCGACTTGCCACTAACAATTGGCCTTGTTACCGTTACTCAAAAATTTTAAGTACTGGATATTTTGAGCGACTTTAGCTTGCTGTTAGGATAGCCTTGGATCCATGCTGCACGGATCATTCCTTCTAGTCTTCATCAGATGATGAAACTTCTTATCGATGGAAAGATCATGACTATCCGATGTGAAAGAGATGTGGAGACTTTCCATAACATCGCCATACCTTTCATTGAGCCTGAGGTCAAGGGAGAGTCTAGCTACCACTCATTTGAGTTGGTGTCTGTCACTCATGTGCTCATAGGGTCGGTCTTCAGGAAGCCTCAGTTCTCAAAGGCATCCTTAATGTCAAGTAAAAAACTGCTCAAGAACAGTTTTGCTATTGGGAAAGGTTTGGGCAAGCTTGTACAAGGCATGCCAAATCTGATTAAGGTGGTCAAGATTAACAAGCGCGAAGGTCTAAGTTATCAGGGCAACCATAAGGGTCAAGGTAATCACAAAGACCCAAAAATTAAAGGTAAAAGCTACCAACACCTCCTGCCTTCACCATCAAAGGATTTCTTTCTTGGTCCACCAAAGTTCTTGCAAGAAGAAGAGGCCAATGTCTACCATTTTGTTGATTTGTTTGAAGATGGTTTGGTTGGCATCGTTGGTGAAGATGAAGAGCCTGTAGTTCCCGCTAGGGGTGAGCATAGTCTGGGTTGGGTCGGTCCACCCCTTAATCCTAGGACCAACCCACACAGTATTGGTCCTCAATTTTTGGGACCAAGGACCAATCCTATTGAGCTTGGAATTGAGAACCGAACTGACCCAGTGGGTTCGGTCTAGTTCCAGGGTTAACCCAAGACCAACCGATAACTTTTTTATTTCATTTTTGTACTTCCTGAAAAGGTGATTGAGAACTGGACTGACCCAATGGGTTAGGTTGGTTCCAGGATCAACATAGGACCAACCGATAATTTTTTATTTCATTTTTTATACTCCCTAAAAAGGCGACCGAGGATCGAACTGACTTGATATGTTTAGTGACGAGTGAGGTTATCTAAAAAAAGTGAGCGGCGAGCGGTGAGCATTGAACGTCGAGCACAATGAGT